>JABBOT010000005.1:11434518-11540829 GCA_016165875.1 Acanthopleura granulata | reverse complement strand
AACAACACAGTGATGGGCTGAAACCCGTGGCTTATTGTTCTCGTTGACTGACCGTCGCTGAACGACGACACGCCTAGATCGAGAAAGAATGCTTATCTAGAACATGGGCATGTGAAAAGTTCAACAAGTACATTTGTGGATTCGAACATTTCAGCTTGTTGACAACAAACCACTGGTTCCACTGATCAATGATCGGAACATTGAGCAAGCTCCAGTGAGATGTCAAAGATTCTTACATAGACTGATGCGGTATAATGCTAAGGCTCAGTATGTACCGAGGAAGAGTGTAGTTATTGCAGTGTTATAGTCCAGATCTCCCATGAATAGGCCTACAACCTATGTACCAGATACAGCGCCTGACGTTGTAGCTTATGTACAGTCAGTTGGAGCTAACCTGCAGATCTCAGATCCATTGGTTCACAAAATCAGATTGTCAACTGACAACGATCCCGTCTTGCAGCATGTGATCGACTATACCATGGAAGGTTGGCCCAGATTCATGCACAGCATTGATAATGATGTTCGTGAATTTCACAGTATCCGTGGGGAACTTAGTGTTGTTGGTGAACTGTTAGTGCGTGGGACGCGCATTGTTATTCCTGAGTGTGTGGGGAAGAGTACACTGGAGAAACGTCATCATGGACACCAT
The DNA here is from genome assembly GCA_016165875.1 of Acanthopleura granulata. NCBI lineage: Eukaryota > Metazoa > Mollusca > Polyplacophora > Chitonida > Chitonidae > Acanthopleura > Acanthopleura granulata. The sequence goes on along the minus strand of JABBOT010000005.1, from coordinate 11,540,180 downwards.
GGACTGACTAAATGTCGTGAGAGAGCTAAACAAACAGTCTGGTGGCCAGGACTTAATGACGTAATTGAACTGTCAGGTTAAGAGAGCTGCTCAACGCCATGAAACACTGTGATCTACACCACTACCAGGCCTTGCTTGGCAGACATTTGGTGCAGATTTGTGTTTTGCAGATTTTTGTGAAAATGTATGGCATCAAGCATGTATCTAGTAGCCCCCACTTCCACCAGTCAAACGGTGAGGTAGAAAGAGCTTCGCAGACACCAAAGAACATTTTCCGCCATAAGGATCCATTCCTTGCGTTACTGTAGTACGCCTGCACCTAGCTTAGGCTACAGTCCGAATGAAAGGAAAGTGAGGACGACTGTTCCTGCCTTGCCCAGTATGTTACAGCCTAAATGGCCTAACAGAAGCGAGATCCAGCATAATGACAGCCGAGCAAAATCTGACCAGAACTATCATTTCAACAAGAGGCTTGGTGCCACACACTTGCTTGTGCTACAGCCCGGAGACAACGTGCGTATGAAACTTGACAACGACAAACAGTGGAGTCCTGTCGGCACTGTTGTTAAAGAGTCTGGATATCCGAGATCCTACACAGTACATGGCGAAAATGGTGAATTGTAGCGTCGAAACCGAAAGCATCTACTTCATGTACCAGGGGATACTCATGTGTCGATCAATCAGACTGAACCACCTGATTTGAAGGTGACTAATGATACGAGTGCACCGACAGCAATCTCTAGTCCACAGTAGTTGTCACCAGATCATTCTAACGTTGATGCATCTGATCAAATGTTGTCATTTGGACGTCGTATAAAACCGATCAAGCGATTAGACTTGTGACTGTAATCTGTAGTTTGTAGTTTAACTGATCATAATCAAAATGGACAGTTAAGGTGTTTTCTTTATGAGTTATGTTTGTTGTGTTCATGGTTGGAAATTAATGTGTGCTCTGATGATGTATCGCACATTTCATGATAACCTTTCTTTCAGAAAGCTTTTCCAATTTCAAGTTTCGGATGAACAATTTCTAAGAAAAATTAACTGTGTTCTTACTATATCAGTTGTGTTGCTGGATCGAAAACCTCCGAAGTTAAACTGAATTTGAACTGTAAACTTAGAAGGGGGAGATGTCGTAATGTGTCATTGCATTGTACATGGAACAAGCGAGACTAGTTGTCACGACAGTCTACGACACCGTACCGCTTGTTGGTAATAAACACTTCTATGTCAACTCATTGACGAGTCCATGTGGTCATAAGAGTTATTACTTATACGTGATGTTAATGACACAGATGCTATACTCAGGTGCTATGGCAAATATTTGTTTTGGACTTCTCATACTGTGACTTTGTGGTATTGACCTCAAGTGAAGTTTGTGAAAGCGTTTATGGGGAGATAACCTATGATGTACGCCAAGATCGATAAGGAGTAGCATCCCTTCATTCGGAGAATTCTATTGAAAAGGTTTATATTTAAATGTTATTCGTTTGGTGAAATCTTTGTCGTTAACATTATTTTGTTCTCAATTTTAGATAGGCTTGTGATATCCCACATATGTTTTCGTTTTCTGTTTTTTTCTTTTTCAATTTTTCTTTTTAATATGAATTTTCCGGGTATTTTTACGTTTCTACGTAGGAAAGTGCCATATATTCTAAACAGCAGGTAAAAAGCAGTTTTGTGATGTTTTTAATTAATATCTGGTATTCTGAGTTCTGAACATATACCAAAGTGAGGACGTATTGCTTAAGTGAACAATGACAGAACCAAAGTTCGCTTACATCCATTTCCTTCTGGTTCTCTGCTCGTTACACAAAAATAAACTGGCAACACACGGGTTGAAAAGTAAGATTTTTTTAGAGAATTGTTTTACTTATATATGTCTCCTGTCTGATTTATGGGTGGAGAAAACCGGATAGCCCATGCAGAGGTAAACGCCCGACCTTTGCCAGGGGTTCTTTTTATAAAGAAGGTGTAAGTTATGTCAAATTCAATTCACCTGACGACTTTACAGATAATTCGCCATGGTAATTTTACGTTGAACGAATCGTTATAACTTCGTAAAACGGGCTCCAGAATTTCACACGACCTCGGTCTTACTTTCTTTAAAGGACGGCCATCTTGGCTCTACTTCATTGCTTTTACTTCTACGCTGTTCAAGGCAAAATGCAACGAGAGCAGTACAGACGGATCTTTCTTCCCGACTTGTACGATGTAATGGTTAAGACTTTTGGTACTATGTACATGTATATAATTTATATTATATTTATGTATTGATTTATTTCATTTGAGTTCAAGGTGGTACTCAATATTTTCGCTTATTCGACAGCCGTCAGGGTCATTGGTTTAGATAGTACAGACCCACAGAAAATCAACGCCTTTCGCCAGGTACTTGATGAACCTCCTGACACATTGCCTCTCTGGAACCAGAGTAATTAAGGTGAATTCTGGCCAGCCGCTACTTTGGCAATGAAGGAGACGATAGCCTCTGGCTAAACACCAGCTATGTGGACCATTTTAGTGATAAAAGTATACTATTTTTACTTAATACATTCCTAAAACATGTCCCCGATAATCATTAACCATTTATATCCCTGTGACTTATTTACACAGTGGGGGCCCTCCATGACTCAGTCGGTAACGCGCTGGATGGATGGCCGTGTGTTTCCCCCGGGCTCTGCCCGGTTTCCTTCCACCATAATGCTGGCCGCCGCCGTGCAAGTGAAATATTCTTGAGTACGGCGTGAAACACCAATCAAATAAATAAATAAATATTTACACAGTGCGTGGCTGAACTATGGCATATACGTATGTGATCCATTATAACACAGGGATCAGAGAAACAGAGTTCGAATACACATGGTGATAATTGGTTTTGTAAATATATATATACAGGTGATATATTCACATGTGATAAAATAAACTTATGGCCTTGTCAGTGACAGTAGGACCTATGTGTATACAAGTAAATTTCAGATCTGAATAATTCCCTGGTCTACAAGTACCTGTATTATTTTTGTCAACTTTAGATTCGGTGGGTCGCGACAAGTACTCCGATGCCACTGCCACAGATAGATAGATAACCATGCGGCCCTGTTGCCCCAAATAAAAAAATTTCGTCTTTCCAAAAAGCCTGTCCTTTCATCTGAACTATATAATACAGAAGTAAGCTCAAGTCTAACATTCTAAACATACTAAATTATTCCGTGAGATCCATTTGTTTAATTATGTTTTAAATGCTTAGTAATAAAGTTTACACATATTTAGTGATCCAGGAGCATATATCTGAATGAACAATCACTATGTGTACATTCTGACATATTAATTACATACATAAACAAAATTCGTTTAAGAATGGTTACCTTCTCATTCATGCAAACAGACAATTTTATTTTATTTAACCATATCATAACCCCATCTTTCTAGTATGTAGGATTCTGCATCTGGTTAATTCTATTAGGACTGTTGATTGTAATTGTTTGCCTCCATTTCAAGTTTCGCATGGTTGCCCCGAGAATAACGGGCTACCGTATACAGGGTTCAGTCTTGTATAGCCGAGTTTTCGTACCCGAACTAATCGGTTTATCTTGGAAGATTAAGGTCTATTTGCTTGCATGCTTGACCTGCGTACTCCATGTGATCAGACAAACAAACCGCCGTTCCGTCTTTGAATAAATTTAGTTGAATTCAAATTGAGCCAGTCTTTGTAAGCTTCAATAAGCTAAATCCAATCTTTGTATTTCAACTCACGGTGTGGCAGTTTTCTTTAGGGCTTCGATATGTCATGTATATAAATAAAGCAGGTGGTCAGGCTTCACTTTTTGTCATTCTTCTGTCTACAAACTTCTTCATTCTTCAACATTTGTCCAATTAAAATTTAAGAAAGATGAAAATACACACTTATAGAATATAAGAATTCTTAATTGCGTACTATAGAGAAAATAGTTTGAAAAGTGTGTCTCCAATACAAAAGATTCTCCGGAGATTACCTTGATCCTTAAAAGTACATCCTGTCGATGTCATTTTAGATCAGTGTTTCAGATTTAATAATAGCATGGATATAATTTGTTCAGTTTTGTCCTTAAAAATCATAGAATACCGAACACTCTGTATGCTTTTATCCATTTTATCAATATACTGACCGCCACTGTTTTATTCAGAGGCGAATAAAAATGATTATGAGGATAAGCTGGGTTATGTAAGCGTCTGCGTTTATTACATATATATGATATATTTTCCAATATTTGCACCTGTATCCGACTTGGAAATCATCCACTGACTACATATGAGTTTGAAATCTGGCATGAATCTAAAGCCAGGAATATCTTCTGTTTTCCCTGCATCACAACATACATCTTATCAGTTTATTTATCATTTATATAATGGATCTTGGAACGCCGCATCATTGTTAATAAAGAGCGGTATATGAGTGTCAAGAGTTGATATTTGAGTGAAACTCTACACTATATACAACGGATCTGTTTTATTTGGGTTTACAGTTGCTTTCAGTATTGTTTCGTTCATATCAGGACGGTGTCTACTTGTAGCAGGCAGGCCCCAATGTCGACATATTTATGGTGCTGCCTCGCTGTAATTTAACGCCATGTCGAACACACCAGACACGACACACCCCCCAGTCATTATACTGACAACGGGCCGGCCAGTACTTGAACTATTCCTCTTGTGCTGAGCGACAAGGGACATAGTGCCAAGATTACCGATGTTAAAATCTTAGGCATGGCTCCAATCGAGATTGAACCCCTGATCTGCCGTTTGCGACGCAATTGTTGTGTCTATCCACAACGCCAACACTGCCCTTTTAAAGAGAACAGTTGGTCTCAAACAGGATATAATTCAATATACTGGTCCGGTTTTGCATCCTCATCAATGTCTGTTGTACGGGAATATACTACGGCTGACCGAGATAGACTGACGAATCTTGCGCATTCCTGAAGGTGAATAGACCAGAACAAACGTGTTCCGAAGGAAGAAAGGGATTATTCCCTTGGGTTCTTCTTCACAATCAGGCTGTGAAAACGAGACCAAGAGAACTGCATGCGTTCAGTAGGGGGTGGGGGTGGGGGGGACATACAGCCCGAAGGCTGCGGACTTCGACTCGGCTAAACCATACATGACACGATTCATCCAAGCAGAGTCGGTGCCCAAGGGAAATGCGTTTTAAATAGCTTTTAAAACGAAGAGCTTTATAAACTAAAAACTTTGCTGTTTGCCAACTTTATGAGATTAAGAGCAAAAGTCACGCCCACGGCATTGCTCTTTCGCTACACTTGGTCGCCATGGGATTAAGATATTAATGCATGTTTTAACTGTTGTTAATTAAATAAAAAGGATATTTTTCTTTAAATTTTCTAAATTAAACTTTTCAAACACAAATGCGGAACTAAAGCATTGGAAGACTTGTTTCATGCAGAATGGCAAATTTGGCATCACAAATGTCACTGAGTTCTCTATATGTAATTACAAAATTTCTGAACGAACGTTAATTTAGTTTCTAGGTGATATTTTTATCAAGAACAGTGCAATCAGTAGAATGTGATTAAATTGTGTGATATGATCGCTGGGAACCATTTCACAAAGGTTTTTTTTTTAAAAAAACATATTACAATGCTTAATCTGAGTATGAATGAGGTTTGAATTGTAGTAAATTTGTCTGTACTTATTACACTTATTACTTTTGACAATGTTAGCTCAAGGGTTGAAATAGAGGTATTTATGTCTTATAAAAACTGACTTGTTGGACACGGTTACTGATAGAAAAAAAATTCTGCAAAGATACGAAGGTTAATTTTGGTACCTGCGAGTTGAAATTTCTAAAATGTTGTGATAAGAAATCCATAAAGTGGGCACTGCTATCAATGGTCGAAAATCAGTAGGCGTTCTGTGGGTGATGTTTGACATAAGTGTAATTATTACGTTGCGTAGATAGCAGTGTAATATTGGCTGCACATGTACATGAACTTTAATTCATGTGAACAGATTAAACATTTAGAACATAATATGTTCTCAACATGGAACAAACAGAACATCTCCTCTATACCATTTATATCATCTAAGTCTGCATTTCATATCATCTACATGATGCTACAAAGGGAATCGTGTGAAAGCAGCCTTCATATCCGTGCTTGAGTAAAAATTTGAAAGCAACAGTATTAACTGCTTTTGTTTGTTTTTTTTTCGTTTTGTTTTGTTTTGTTTTTTTTTCTTTTTTTGTCTCAGTAAAGACAAATCACCACAAAATATGCATACGAATTGATCTTCAGCTCTGCTGAATATTCGCAAACAGAAACATCGGGGTATAAGTACAGGCTGACGTCTAAGCTGCATTTATGCGCGCCGACCATTTATGCGCGACAGCACAGTAATTGCTTTAATTAATATTCAAATCCCATTTAATAGGATTGATGGCAGTTTAAATGATCTCGTGTATACATTTGATCAGTGCAATAATTGCTTTAGCGTTGAAATCCCACTTATAATGGAGAAGTGGCAATAATATGTGATGATGATCGCATGTATACATGTACATATTTACTTTGAATATACATAGAGATATACAAAGGGCTAAAAGAAATGCGCGCCATGCATGGGATTTCAAGCGCGAGTAAGAAAACAAGCCACATCAACGGAATTAAAATCACTAATCTAATATTCCATGTGCAATGGTTTGAAAGAAAACGTTAAAATTTGTGATTTATCAGCGCGCCGTAAACGGTTAATCTACATGCTCGTTAGCATATTAATTGCTGGCAGTGCCCGGATGTGACACGATGGCCGAGGTATCTCGTTCAAGGGCCTCCAGGTGTTGAGGTCATCCGGTGCACATTATTGGTGCTTTACGGCGAGGATTGCTGGAGGAGGCATTAGCAATCTAATCCAATCACCACTCCATTAACTTGCCGATTACATTCGCGGCAATCTTTGACCATGAGTTGACTCTGGTAAAGACCCAGAAAGGCCGTTCTCATGCCTTCGTCGTCGTGGAAGTGACATGTGAAAAACATGAATAAAACGTATTTTTATACCCAGATTGTGTCCATAAATTACATTTTTCCGCACTAACAGTCATACTAGTCCGAGCCTGTAAGGACAACGTATCCAAGTGTACTTATTATATGTACGGTAACCTTTACCCATACAACTTGAGATAACTCATTGTTAACGCTCTTTCTTTGCTTCCAGAATGCGGTCACCTAGAAATAAGTCGGGCAGGGAGTTCGAGCCCAGCTCCTTCAAATTTTACTCTGCATTGGTTTAATCAGGTCTACCGACTGGATGGGGTATTCACCAGGTTGTGGATTTTTTGTGCATCTATGCTTGTACAGAAAATTGAGTAACAAAAGCTAAAACTCAGTTATGACCACAATTTAAATAAATAAATAAATAAATAGAGAAATGAGCATTTTACTCAGGCTGTCATCAAACACCAAACGTTTGCAATTGGAAGCAAGTGAACAAAGACACAGTAGATAAAATGACCAAGAGGCATGTGACTATAAGACACGGGATCAGGACACAAGTGATCAAGAGATAAATGTGTCCAGTAACAAGGGTCACAGTTTCTGGAGTGAATTGCAGTGTTTAGTTAAAGCATCAAGTCATGGTGCTTAGCGGTGTGTTGAGTGCTTCACTTTGAGCATCGTGTCATACACGGACGGACTGTTATCCTGACTGATGTCAAAATGCAGTATAACATATAAAATGTTACTCCATACATTGTTTAGATTAACCGGATATTTATTTTACATAGATTTTATAAATATGAACTTTTTAATATCCTGTTGCATCTGAAACTGATGAATTAAATGATTATTTTTGGTGTATTTTCTGTATTTCGTTTTGCTAGTTGTTTTTGTTTAAACTGGTTCAAAATAACTACAAGCACTCCGGGGGAATTCGTTTATAGCGATCACAGAGTGGGTTAACCAAGCCAGCTACAGGTATAAAAACACTAATTCGATTTTGTATCCAAGGTTCAGGGCACGGAAAATGGTGGGGACGGGTAGAGATTGGCTGTATCTCTGAAGTGTGTTGAAGTACTGCCAGGTAATTTTGCGGGCATAAACTATGACAAAAAGTGCATTACTTGTGGCTACAATCAAAGAGAGAAAAATATCACCCAATCAGCAAGTGCCTCCCAAACCCTGTTTCTATGGCGATGTGTCGCTAGTACCTGCATTCCAGCTGATTTATTTTGAGAAAATGGTGGTCAACCCCTGGTGATATTTGGATACGTTGTATTCCAGGCATCTAATTATTTGACAGTATATGTCATTTGGGCCAACGAAAATTAGGGAATACAGTTTTAGGACGGTGTTCTATGTGAAATTACTTCATAAATAGTAAGGCAATTTTTTATACCTATAGAACAGGAGCCGTCAGCCGCTCAGACGGGATGTTTCGGCAATCAGTATAACATGTTTAACCGATGCTATATCAAATTATGAAGCTATTCCTCTTCTTCTCACGTTGTCGTCATCAAAATGACAGCAGAAATTACCGCCCCTAGTTGTTTATGTATACCTTTTGTATTGACGGAATAGCCAATTTTGCTCATAGATAAACGGAGACAGAGCCGCGTCACCCAGCCGCCGGTGCTGCCACCTGGTTGCTACGGCTGACAGCTTGCATAGCTCGGGGGAACTTTAATCAGTGTTGTCATGACAACGTTTTTGTCGTGGAGTATGACCACTGGATGATAGTTAACCGCATAGTGACATTCTCAACTACTTCACCATGAACATGTACAAAATTAACAGCTTTATTTCGAATCCACTCGAAGCTGGGGAAAAGATGCGTCATTATTTAAATTTTCTCCAAAGAAGGCTGACTGACAGAAAGTACGTAAGAAGTCGCGGTACGAAAAAAGCAATTTAACAACCTGCATGACGTAATGTTTGACGTGAAGTCGTGAATGATGCTTGTTTGTGTGTATAGTATACTGAAGAGTTCCGGCCAACTGGCGATAACCGCAGTGGTTGGTCCTACTTGCATTCGCATTTACTTACGATTCTAACCATCGTCCTAATTTATAGCATTTGCTCTAGGCGTTGTTGTAACTATATTTTCTTTCCTTTTGCGCAACTATAGTGAATGAATAAAGCTTAAACTGTATTATCTTCATAAGCGACACACTGACTTTACTTGATTACATAATTTTTTTTTATTCAGTAGTTATCGCCGTACTCATGTATTCACCAATAAATACGACGTCGGTCAGGTTATGTGTGGAGGAAACCGAGGTCTCTGGAGTGAACTGCAGCCCCTTGCCAGGTAAACGTGGCAAATCCAAAGACTTAGATCCGCTGTGGAACCTGCAAAGATGGGATTCGAACCCATGACCTCCCTGTTCACGGGCTAGTCAGCGAGCGGGTAAGTGACTGAGTTAGCGACGGCCATGTCCGCGGGGAACACAATGGCGGCTAGGGTAGGAGCTGAATTGATCATAGTTCCACTCTGAGTTACATGAGTAACACGTTATCACTTTACTCAGCTTACCAGTTTTGCACCATCGAAATAGCTGGAATGAATAACAGATTACACAAGTTATGCCCGAAATTCTTTAGGCGGGATAGATTGCCCATATAGAAACAATGGTATTGCTACAGTTAGTAGGTTAACAGAATTCCTAACTGTATAAGTCAGTTCTTACTTGTCGTGTGGCACAACCTTTCAAAATTAGTTTATAAGCAATAGACAAATCATTCAAGAACAAATGGCACAGGAAATACAGGCAGTGCATATATTGCTGGGATGTTGTCACTCTCCTCAATCTTATCCGATTCGGGCTGTCGCACTGTTAGCGCCAAACGATAAGGCAATGACATGCGTGTACAAGCAACATGCACATATATATATGTGTATATATATATATATATATATATATATATATATATATATATATATATATATATATATATATATATATATATATATATATATATATATATATATATATATTTATTTATTACGTGCTCTGCTGAACAGAAAATGTTCATCACACTGAAAAAGATTTGCGTGACCCTGTAATGTGTATGTACGTTTTTCTCATGCGTCAAGTATTACATATATGCACAAAACGTTTGTATATGCGCCGGCGGAATATTACAGGAGTTAAACGGTTCTAGTCCTCTGATTTTAAGGAGCCTGATGAAATCAAAATAAACAAATGTGTACTAAAGAATAATTACACAAGACTACCAATCAGAAGCTTTTGTAACCAAGTTCTATTTCTTATATGCCATTGTTAGTGTATACATGTGTTACTGTATAACTGTATAATCATATGCCTTTTGTTCGCTGGATCTATACGGTTGAATGTGTCATTATAATATGTCTTCATGTTTCATAAACACAAACACATACCAATCGCTATTGTGTGAACGCAGCGTTTGAATCATTCCGTGACATCCTTCCATACATTGACCAATTTACGTGAAAAAGTTGACGATTTGTTTCCGTCCGCTTTCGTTTGTGTCTCTTTTATTATGCAAGGTTAATGGGTGAATATCACGGGGAGTTTTTTGACTGCCGTTATAGCGCCTCCGAACAATCAATGTATTACTTACTGTTGACGAGGTTGACGTGTCTTTTTGAGTGTTCATTATAAGCATCGTTTACCTGCAAAATAATGTTGGCGCTTTGAAGTTTACAGTTCACCGGATATACAATAGCAAAAACTGTGAATAATATAGCTCTTTTCATTTATAGTGTTATTCTGCAGAATTGTGACATGTTACGAACAAACATTTGCCTGATCTATACCTGCCGCGCTCTTCAGAAAAAAAGAGATGTCAATTTCCGGAGAACGACAAAATCATGTTCTTCAATAAGATATGTATGTATTTATAAGTAGGAATTTTGTCAACAAGTGCAGTGAGCTCTTAAACTGCCAATGACAGAAAAAGTTTCTGTTTGAATGTTGTGTTTGAGTGTCGTGTTTTTCCGCTCAGAAACTTATCGTATGCTTTGAAATTTTAATGCTATGGTGGTATAATTCTGGTAATATCACAGCTTGTACTTATGCGCGGATTACCAAGGAGCCGGGAAAAGCAATATGAATGAAATAATGTTTGACTCCAATAAAATGACCGAGTGATTGAATGGCTTCTTGTGTGACAGTGGAGTAAAGGTGAGATGTCTAGAGAGTCCATTCTCGAATAGAGATACTCTAACGACTTCTGTTTATTATTTACTTCATTGGAGTTTTACGTCGTACTCAAGAATATCTCACTTAGGCGATGGTGAGGCAGCTCTTACCAGGTTTCCTCTGGTCGTTATTCCATTTCCTACTGACTTTCTTTGGTTTCATCCGCAATTAAAATAAAATTTAAAAAAGAAAACTCGTCCAATTTGACTTTTCCTGCCTAGGGACTTTGTCCGGTTTCCTCTTGGCTTTGTTAGGTTTCGTCTTAGTCTATCCGTTCTGATGTGCTTTTGCAGACTCCTCTAGTTTTGTCCAGTTTTCCTGGGTTTTCAGTCTCTCCTTGGCATTACTCGATTTCCTTTCTCATGTCTGGTCTCCTCAGGCCTTTGCCTTTAAACTTTATTCAACTTCCTCCGGGCTTTCTTGGGTTTCTTCGGCAATTAAAATAAAATTTAAGAAGGAAAACTGAACAAATAAATCAGAAGAATTCCTTGGCTTTGCAAGCTTTCCAGTGTATCTGAGAATATATAGAGAACTCAGATGAGGGGTTGGGTAGCTGGCTGATTACAGAACTGATCGAATTTGCATGAGTGAATGATTTATTCACAACTCGAAGCTTGTCGGTCTCACAGTATTGCTTTACCTGTCGTTGTCTCTGTGTCATATGCCACAGCCGCCATTATGCCCAGGCGTGTGTGAACTACCAACCGATGGGAAATTGTTAATTCAGGGTATCTCTTCAGGTGTAAGGCGTTTATGGCTACTTCATTTAGGCGTGCTCCACAGATAAACGACCCAATGACAGGATTTCCTGCTTCTGATGAACACGGCGGGAAAACACTACATTAACAAAAGTGACTCACTCATTATATACGCCCTCTGTTCTGCTTTGCTCTACATCCGCTGTGAGTTGATCAAAAATCTGGCTAGTGTTTTATTTGTATCGCACGATGCATCGGCACTTACTAGATTTTCTTCTTTGCAGCTATAGAGGTAATAACATGAAGTGAAGCAAGTGAAGCAAATTTATCCTCGTCGTCATGTGACAGAAAAATTGTTGAGTACGACGTAGAACCCCAAGAATGAATGAATGAATGGATGGATGGATGGATGATGGTTGGCAAAATGGTCACACGTAACCGTTAGGGCGAGGCCTCCGTCAGCTTACCTCGGTTAGGGTTTTATTCCAGCTGTTCGTGTAAATACATAAATAGTAGCAGGTTACGTCTCATCATGGCTTAAGTATGGAATTTAAACATAGGTTAAACATAATCATAGGTTAAACGGAAAACATATATGCAGTGATGTTAATTGCATTTTATTAACCGTCCCTGGTTTAAAATTATTCACACTGATGTGTGTTAAAGCAAGGGGACCATCCAGGCCTCGGGTCTTGTAACTCACCAACAAAATTCCGTTTTTATGCAGGAATGCAACATAAAAGACTACAGCTCTGAGAGTAACCGGAGCAGCGATGACGATGTGATACCTGCCAAATGGACAATGATCACATGTAACTGGAGACGTACGGCCTCTTGTCAATTTACTTGCGCCTCATTTAGAACTTTATTCTTTCTCTTGTCATGCCAGTGCATAACTGGTAACAAACCACCACAAGCACCATAGCTGAACCAAATTAGGAAATACTGGAAACTGACAACTGCACTGATGACAATTGCCCTTTTTCCAGAATTCACTGTTTTAGAATCGCCCAGACTGTTGTGTTGTCAGAGCATTTCATAAACATTCACATGAAGTACTCAAGTTAGATTACATAATAACTATATATGTACATCATACACAAGCCACTGAAGGTTGGAATTCATTGTACTTTATTGCGTTGACATGTATGCATGTAATGTAATGTAACATATGTTATATAACCTGTTTCATTTACCGTAATGAGACATATGCCGTGAAACGTAGTGTAATGTGTGCCATTTGCACATCAATACATGTAACATAATGTAAGATGTATACAAGTAGAGAATGTATGGTGTGCCGTGTTTACGTTCACATATATAAATACGACGTAATGTAACTTGTGCTATGTGGATATGAATACACGTAATGTAATGACGTATGGACATTATGTACATGTAACGTAATGTAACCTTTGCTATTTGAGCTTGTATACCAGTTCACCATATAAAGTTTAAATTATATTATACGGTTAAATCTTTTCCAGAACACAAAAATAGAAAAAAAAAAGAGGCGTTTGCATCTAAAGACTTAGTATCATCATTTAAATTGACCCTTTGAGGTCATTGGGATGTTTTGAAAAGAGACGCGTGGTGGATGAAAAAAATATACATAATTACGAGAGTGATTTGAAATGTGAGGTTTTTTCCTCTATCTGTACTTAATGTACCGCATTTTCTAAATTCTTCTGCTCTGAGGAAATAAGAGTCTTCTTATCTCTGCCACCTGTGGTTTTGTTAACCGTTTTCTTGAAAGGAATGACGAGACGGTTTTTGAGTGACACTGTTGTTAAAAGCTGTCGGCGTAAGGCCTGTGTACTCGTATACCTGATCAGAGCTCAGACGTGCAGTATACCACAGCGACAAAGTGTCATACCTATCTATATACCTTGACCGCCTTCTGGTATTGTTAATTGTCCTCCTTGAGCTTTGTTTACGACAGAAAGGCCGGTCAAGTGTCAGAGGGTAATTCTAACTCTTATACCGCTATAACCAGTCAGTCGTGAAATTACCTGCCAGTGTAGTCGTTTTTGGCCCATTCATCGCCCTGGGCTGCACACTGGGTCCGTTAGTCGTCGATTATTATGGTACAAACCTGGATCGGTTTACGGGGGACTGCTAACTGCCGCTACAACAGAAACAAGAAAATACGTTTATAGTTGTTATGTTACCGGTCGTGAATGGAGGAAGTTTAAGTCAAAAGTGCTACTTATTACTGGTGACAATAATAGATAAAAAGAAAGATACAGTTTATTTGCTTCCTTATAATTTGGTTTAGAGACTCCACTGTCTTGAATAACTTAAAATAAAGCCTCATCATAACTTAATAAATAAGTTTGTGTTGTTAGGCCCTTCAAAACTTCACTTAAATGATAGCATCACAGAAATATTTAATTTTCTAAGCATCATAATGGTTGGAAGTTTGAAAGGTTTTGTACATTTATTGAAAGCTGTTTCAACGTGGATGAGGCGATATATACTACAAGGATATGAGAAAATAACAGTAGAACTGCAGTTGAGCATATTGTATGCATCTTTAGATGGCTGTCTCAGAAAAACTTCAACAATTTCCTTTCAATAGTTCCAGATATACGACAGTTCCATTAATTTCGAAAACTTGGATAATGTATGTGTAAATAAATATACAGATTAAGATCAGAAGTCACCTGAAGGAGTCACTATGATAATGTTCGCGGTGAAGTTTAATTGTTCCGGGCTTACGGTGGTGATAAAATACAGAGTAGAGCAAATTAAGATTGCAAAGTAATGCAAGAATAGAACCTGAAAAGGCGAAAAGGTTGATGTATATACATGGGTCCCAGTGAAATGTGTATGTTAACAAAGGTTTATGCATTTCCTTTGAATTCTTTCATAGACAAGGTGGTTGATAAGATGGGGACAGACAGACGAGCATACAGACGGACAGACAGACGGTCAGACGGGGCCATGACAACAATTTTAAAAAAATGAACACATAGATTTCGTTCTTAAAATATTCGATTACATTGAAGGATTTTGGAACCTGTGAGTATATATATATATATATATATATATATATATATATATATATATATATATATATATATTATTTGTTATAGTCACAAAAAGTTTCCTTATATATTTAGCCTTTCAAAACGCAAACCAGTTGAGCAGGAGAGGAACATGTACTATCATGTTTCAAGTCTTATATGTAATGAGTGTAAACTTGTAAGTCGGAAATGTGAAACCCACCACGTTGCCGAGATCAATTAAAGTATTGGGTTTGCAAGAGCAGTCTTCCTTGTTATACACAAACAATATCGCAACCAATTTACGACCAATTACACATGAAATCTATAAGAGAGCTGGCTGTCGTCCATTCATCGACTGATTCATCTTCCATTGTACTCAAGCCTATCATAATTGTTATAGTAAAAGAATAAATTGGCGCGTTTTGTGCATTGTTTCTGGTCGCCGCTGGCAAAACGGTAATTGACTAAGTCAACATTATTCTTCAATTTAATAATTAGGTTCGTCACGCTCCGCAGTTGTATTGTAGTAGTCAACGACCTTAGATCTCGGATAGTTTTAAACTAATCTCAGGGTCAAAAGCTAGAAACGAATGGGTTCTGTTCGTGCAAGCTTTTTGCTCGTGTTCAATGCGATACTTTAATTTGATGCTCTGTTATTGACGATATCATAGCGTTCTTTAAGTTGACGAAGATTCTCATCAAGTGTAATTTCAAACACTGACGTTTATATAATAGTATTTACTCTGAAAAAAATCTCCTGCCCAATCTGTTATTTGTGGAATTACGGATTGCATTGTCGTGAACTGATCACAGCTAGTACGTCTCTTATGTATGAAGCATTAGTTCTCCGTGCTTTTAATTATGAACTATTATGAACTGTGCCATCTTTCATGGTTCGCTATTCTCCAGCACAGTTCTCTTATGTACGAACTACTGTGAGCTGTACCGTTATTCGCAGTTTTGCAATTCTCCAGCACAGTGCTCTTGTATGTATGAACTATTATGAGCTGTGCCATTACTCACAGTTTGCAATTCTCTTGCACAGTTCTCTTATGTACGAACTATTATGAGCTATGCACTCATTTCAGTCTAGCATGTATTTCTAGCCAACTTAAAACTCTGGGATAAGAGAGTCTTATAGAGGAATGCCTGGCTTCTAGTTCAATATTTATGAAAGATTTGTATGATTGTTCTACGTGCGTCCCACGTTTTCAGGCATCTGGCCGAGGGCCTCATGCGCAGCTGGATCGACAGGTCGCCATGCCCGCCCTAGTGGCATTCCGGCATAACTGGCAGCGACGCTTTTTGGCTTTACGCAAGCCGCTTTTGTTTGCAATAGATTGCCATGAGGAGGAGAACATTGGCTTGAAAACGAAAAAAAATTGCTCCTGCAGAATGCTTATGTATTTGCTCAAATCGACTGCCGCTAAAACAACATCTCGAGGCCTTTGATTTTTCATCATAACATTGATAGCAGGTGTATTATCTTGTCTCGTGTGCGTTTCCACTCTTTTTCTGTTTTTTTTTTAGTCAAGACCTATGCTGACACTGGTACACCTCCCCCTAAAATTTACACTTTACCCGTTTTTTTTTTTGCCAGGTACAAGTATATACATTATTAATAGATGCGTCTTTTCTGTAGTGTACCTTTGTTAACCACCATTATCCATTATCACTACACATTACCATATCCAAGGAAACTAGTAATTGATTGGATATTGCATGTATCTATTAGTAGTAATCATCTATCGAGTCCGGTGGATGAGTTATTTAAGCATGTGGGATCAAGGCAGTAAAAGTAGCCACAAGCATACGAAGGGTCTAGGTTGATAAAATGAAGAGTTTTATTTGCATATAGACTCTCACTTGTCGAGAAAGGATGGGTTGTGTACTTGATCCGTACACGAAGCTTTCGTGCACAACCCAACTACCACTTGGAAGAAAAGGACAGGGTTTAAACACTTTGAAAATTGAAAAACAACCGATGGAATAAGCTCACATCCTCAATATGTAAGTCAAACAAGATGGAATGAGTGAATATATTGTACATGACACGTAAATTTGTATTAATATGAGCCTAGATGTGTTTTTAAAGAGTGTTTAGCTTATGCTACCTCCTCAAGTAACTCATGTTATGCCGGTAAAAAAAAACCGATGTTGAACTTTGTGCTCATCACGCGATAAAATATCTTTCAAAGTGAAAAGCATACGGGATACATAACATCTATATTTGTCCCTGCCTGTGTATGTCGAATGCATACATTCTCTCATCGTGTAATATTAGATTGTTGGTTTCTTTATGGTTGAAAGTCTTCGTTAATGTAAGTTGTGGGAGAAATTTTGATGGTGTCTCAACATAGATACATGTTATACCAGCTCTGCATTACAAATACACCATGTTGAAGACTTCAGGAATATAGCTGAATGTGATTTGATGTATTTATTTCATTGGTGTTTTACGCCGTACTCAAGAATATTTCACTTATACGATGGTGGCCAGCACTATGGTGGGAGGAAACCGGGCAGAGCCCGGGGGAAACCCACGACCATCCGCAGGTTGCTGGCGGACCATCCCACGTGCGGCCGGAGAGGAAGCCAGCATTAGCATTGTTACCCACAGCGATCGCATTGGTGAGAGGCGCCTGGGCCACTGCGCCGCGCTGCCACACTAATCCCTCGGTCATGAGGGCCCCTATAGCTGAATGGATTATGATGATAAACTATTGTGTGAATATATAGGGATTATGACTCATGCGTGCTGATTTCAAGGGCATGGTGAAGAACTTGCGAAAGCGAAGATTTAGTTAAATGAGCCAGTAAGGGAATTCAGATTGGTTTAATTCAGCTTTTTTTGTTTGTTTCTTTCTTTCTTTTTTTTTTTTCTTTGTTTTTTTTGGTTTTCAACTGGTTTATTTTTTGGGGTTTTTTTTTGGTTTTTTGTTGTTGTTCTTTTCACACATTTGTCATACTTCGCGAGTTATACAGTTTTAAACAACAATCAAATATATGCATTATGTATGTGAGCATGACCGTAATATGCAGTGCGAAGCTAGGCCAGTGTCTTTGCCACGCGTTTAACAACCACCAGGCGGCCAGTGATCCCGTTATCTTGTCATCAATGTGTAACGGAAGATGTCAAACAGAAGTGTTATCTGCGCATCCGTCGTAACATCCGCTACTCCCTTGTGTCGTATAAACACAAAAACCCGAGAATAATGCGTACCTGGTCGTTAATGTGTTTTGCTGTTAATGTAACCCTGTTCTAGTCTTGTATTTATTATGCCACAAACACGATGCGGTGTTTCAGAGGACCGTCAAAGTGGCCACGTATGACACAGAAATCTTTGCTTCGCGAAATCGCTTCATTTGCACAGTATACAGTTTCTCATACTGTTTGTTCCGGACCTAAACTTGAGAGAAGAGGTGTGAATGAGGAACGCAGGTAGATAATATTGTCATTGATATTTATGAATTCACGGGTTTTAGAATGAAGTGTACCTGAATATGGAAATTATGGCTTTGTATTTTTTTTATTTAATTGGTGTTTTGAGCCGTATTCAAGAATATTTCACTAATACGACGGCAACCAGCATTATCATGCATCAAAGAAAATCCTCTGCGTTTGATTGGACATCAGTGGTTAAGTGGTAGACGTGTATAACTCTAAACCCTGCAGCAGATGCTATATGCGTCTGATAACAAAACAGAAGGGAGAACGCTATGACGTAACAGTTACAATGTCACATAACTATGACACCAATGACACAACGTCACAAAGGAATGTTCATACAACATTATAGGTAACGTGATGACGTCATAATTCCCAGATCACTGCTTGGTAATTCATAGCTCCTTGACACGGCTGTTGAGGCTCCTTTTCATTTTCAAAAAACAAATTTCAGTGTAGTTTTTATTGTTTTCCGCGGCATAAATTCGTTACATGGTTACTGAGTGAAAGCATACGAAACTATATAGGGTCAGTAAGCCTCACATTGGACTCGACTGAGCGTCGCCCAATATGAGGCTTAGTCCTCATGTAATTTCCTATCTTTTCACTCAATAACCATGCAATCAAACCCACGATCATCCCCAGGTTGCTGGGGGGACTTTCCGCGGTACAATCGGAGAGACAGCCAGCGTGAGCTGGGATTGAACTCACAGCTATTGCATAGGTGAGAGGCACCTGAGCCATTACGCTGCACTAGCGCGCTAATCCCCTCAACAACGAAGGCCCATATGACTTTCTGATAACGCTGCTTGTCAATGTACTAGTAAAGACAACAGGTGGCTGTCGTTGTTGCAACAGAAATATTTCCTTCAGAATGGCTTGGAATAAGTCGAATGTATCCTATACTCTCATTTCGTATACCTAATGTCTCATATACGATCATAGTCATATGTGTATGTAGACACGTTCAAGCCTATAATATAATATTTATGAAACTCGCACGCCCTTTGCTGACCTGCAAAAGCCCACTCGCCGCAGGTTGTGTTGACCCAGCCAATATGAGCAGCACGCGAACTGTTTGTAAACATCGAGCATAATTTGTCTTTCTCAATCCTTTATTATATATCTAGATCCAAAAACGATTTTTGACGGGTGTCACTGGGGCTGTGTGCTGTGTTTTGACCTCCAGTGGTGTATCTTCAGCTATATCATCAGCTTGCTAGAGGTTGTAAGTAAGCCATTCCGATGCATTTGCTTGTTTTCGCGAGCAGAACTGTAAACAACTCCCGGGCGTCTTACACACAACATTCAGCAGCATTGCGCAGTTTTATCTACCTGGCATTTCAGGAACAAGCTGAAAGCTGGGTGGGCTGTTGTCACAAGGAGAAAACACTGGATTTATGAAATGCTTTTCTTTGCAACTCTGTTTTAAGAAAAGTTGTGGGGTAGGTCTGAAAATCGAATTTCTTCCTGTCTACATCTTGTCTCACTAGTGGTCGCTGTGTAACGGATCTAACTTATCAAAACAGAAAACGTGGAGACGTTCTGGGATTTGCGACTAAATACCATAATTGAAAATCATCATCGACTAAATACCATAATTGAAACAAAGAACTGATATTAAGATGGATTATGTCGGTCTGCTGACATTCTTCCATGACGTCCCATGCCTTTAGCAGTATATGTTAATTATTTCGCTTTAAACCAATTTTTAATTCACTTTGGAAAATTCGCGAAATTGGCAAACCAGAATGTTGTCAGCTTTACCACAAGCCCAAATTTATAACTGAATGATTCATGTAGTATACTAATGCGTAAGGTCGGTTGAGGGATGAAAAGTCTTGCGTGCCCCTGAGGCAAAGCTTCGCTTGCCATAGGTTTTTCTCTAACTCTTCCTGCTACAGAATGCAACAACATATATCATATATTGTACAAGTGAAGTTAAATATGCGTTTGGTTCGAAAACTGGTAGCCTGTACAATTTCGTGTCCCAGGGGCACAAGATGACCCGTCTTTTCTTTACTTAATTCCTATTAAATAGCAGTTAAGATAGAGATGGGTGGGTTGTTATTTCTTCAAGATGACAGATGTCACATTGTATAAGTGATAGGCTTACTCATGCATCCTTATATCTCTCCAGTATATATAATGTAGGCCTACAGCCACCTCATATTGCATCCTCCCGCGACACCTATATGAGCTGAGTAGAGCAGCTGAGACAGACACGGTCCATCTACTGGTAGATGAGCTGAAGTTAGCAATAGAATTATATGTCAAATTTCCTAAGTGCTCAGGTGCCAAATTCTACTGGGCCACGAACTTAATCTGATTTTTTGTTTAACATTTCGATTTAATCCGCCATCCTTGACCGCAGACAAGAGCTAAATGCTAAGGTCTCGTTTTGGCGGAGGATCAGAAGAGTTCGGGACGTCACAGATTCGCTTATTATGAGTCTCTCTGCCCTTGCCTCGTGCTGGTGGAAAAACACAGATGTGACGCTGCAATGGATATCTATGGATGACGATGTCGCCTTCGTCGTAGTATTTTTGTTAATAGGTTTAGGGTATCGCCTAGTACTCGTTAACCAGTATTCTTTCTTAGATCACACGTCGTTAAACCTGCCAGCATAGTAATACACATGTCTAGGCGTATAACCTCCAAGATATATATCCTGTTAACGAATTATGTCACAGGCAGCAAAAGAGAGGCCTGTGAATAACATTCAGTCCTTCTCGCCGGTCAATGATGGTGGTTAAAAATTAGATATTTATTACTCTTATAAAGCTGGAGAACCATTGGAACTTGGGATTAACTGGACAGTGGGTTTATGACACGCAGTTTCAGTGTTAATTTCGAGAGCAGACCACGTTGTGCTTTGTGGACTGATTGTGTATGCATTTACATACTCTTCTGTTACGACATGATGAATAACACATGCCACATATTCCAGAACAATAAGACTTGAATATTCTGTCCGAAACATGCACTTGGTGGGATGAATTGATATTAAGGAAAGCATGTACTTCTTGGGATCTTTCTGAAGGTGATTTGACACTAGGAAAAAGCATGTATACTTAATATACTTACTTCTATGGATGATTTCATACTAGGGAAAACGTGTACTTCTGGGGATCCTTAATTTCATACTAGGGAAAACGTGTACTTCTGGGGATCCTTAATTTCATACTAGGGAAAACGTGTACTTCTGAAGACGATTTCATACTAGGGAAAACGTGTACTTCTGAAGACGATTTCATACTAGGGAAAACGTGTACTTCTGGGGACCTCGTAGTAAGGCCAACATGCGTTATGGGGGGTGCTTTAATAAGAACTATTATTTCTCTAGAGAGAAGAATGAGTATACGTCTACCGCTGTATCTCACCATCGGTGCCCTTGAACATAATTAAAGAACTATTTTTATTTCAGTCTAAAACAAAATATGTTTTCGCATCTAATGTGTTTATGCGTCATTGGAATTACTTATTTTGCATAAAATTTAAACTATTCAAACTCCTTAACTTTTCAAGGGGGGCCCATTGTATAAGATGGTATTGATCACCGTGCATGTGGTAGTCATTACAATTTAAATTACCATGGCAACCGTTTAAATCGTTGTCAGAAGTCACGTTAATCTTTAAGCAAATCCTGAACGACTCCAATCGCTTGCACCGTGCACGTCAGTCATGTGACAGTTATACAGTATGCATTGAAGTAGAGGGATATCTGTCTATCACACATGTCACCGATGACACGAGCCATACGCTCTGATCAGTTCACGGAGCAATTTGCATTAAACTGCAACTGTCTGCACGGCATCCTGTTTATACGTCGATTGAATCTACTATCGTTCTGTTTGATCTTCCTGTAGAGCTGTCAATGAGCCCAATTCAGATCATTTTCTGGCAGTTTTCTCTGTCGGAGCTCGTTGGCTTCATCCTTCCTGTGTTTTGTTAAGGAGAAAATCCTTCGGCTGTATACTCACGACGTTTTTCAGATATTCAATAATATAAACAAATTCGAACACTGTGATTATAGAAAAAATGTTGACTGTTCTGCAGATAAAGAAAATAAAAGTTTAAATGTTATTTTCTACACTTGTAACTTGACATGAACGTGACATAACTCGTTTCATATGTCGCCACCTTGCTGTTTGCTAACCCCAGATACACCTTATAATATCAATTTAACCCACGAATTTTTATTACACAAGCTGTTTAAAACACTTAATATGTAGAAATTTAAGAATATATCAGAAGATGAGCTTGTGTGTTGGTAAAAATATGCACATTAATTATAACATAGGTATATAATTCCATGGTTGTAAAAACTATGAACTTTCTCTTGATACAGAAATATGATCTAGATATATCAAATGGGCTGTCTTTCCGACAGAAATGACTCAGACATGAATGGTAAATCTTACTGAATAATGTTTGCCATTGTTCAGACCAGTCTGTGGACTCCTGACTAAATGTTTTGTGCAATGAAGGTAATACCTGCATGATAGTGTTGGAAGTTTTCCCCAACTGGCTCGAGTATGCTACTTTCACATGCATGCATCCAGTTTCTCTATAATGCAAATTAAATACACTATAAAGTGAATTTTTACTAAATGACATGAATGTGACACGCGTAAAAATTTATTGAAATGTTGTAATATTCTCGATTATATAGAGTAAAATATCAAAGAAATAAATAAATTCAGTGGCATGTCGTTTAGCACGACATTGTTCAGATGACCGATCTTACGCCAGATATGGCGCAAGGCAGTATAGCACTGTATTAATCAGTGAAGCTAGGCACAGAATTGGCCTGTTTACCATAGTATTATCTATGTAGCTTAGCGTAATGTTGGTCATCTTTAGATATAGCTTAGCACAATGTTGATCAGCGCAGTTCAACAATGGACGCGTCGCACAGCGTTAGTCTGAGAACTTAGTACAGCGCTGGTCACCTTAGTAATTCGTAACTTAGCTTAGCACAACGGTGGTCAACTTTAATTAAGAGTATACCGTAGGACAGCTTCGCACAGGTCATCGAAGTAAAGCGTTAGCAAAGCAAAACGTTGATCAGCGAAGTACACCATTAAATACAGCCTAACACAGCGTTAATCTTGTAGTTTAGCAGACCTTTGGTTAGTGTCGTGAAACGTTAGTTAGCTAACCACGCTTTGGTCACCGTAGTAGAGCATAAGTTGGCTAAGTTAAGCCTCGGTCAGCCTACATCAGACACCAATGGACAGAAGAATCCAGCATTAATCTGGGTTAGTGTAGCGCATCGTTAGTTAAGGTTAGTTATCAAAGTAACACAACATTAACTATGAAGATTAGTAAAGCTTTGGCCATAGTAGTAAAGCGTTAATAAAACGTTGGTGAGCGTGGCATCCCATTAGAGACAGGGTAACAGAACGTTACTCTGGCAGATCAACACAGCATTGTTTATTTTAATGTTCCACTACTGAGCGTAGCACAGCACAGCACAGTTAGTGGTTCGCAGCGTTATATTAACGTCGTGCAGCGTGGCACAGCGTAAAACAGAGTAGAATCTTACAGCTTAGTAAAGCGGTGTTCATTGTAGAAAAGCGATAGCTGCGATGATCAGCGCAGTACACCATAAGAGACAGCTATAACGCAACGTTAATCTTGGAACTTTAGCACGGCGTTGATTAGTGTATTGCGCCGCTAGTTGGTGTGCCACAGCTTAGTGTAGCTTTCTATGGTGTAGCACAGTGCTGTAGTCTGTTGTATCTATTCTCCCTGGCAGAGCGCTGAAGGTGGGCCGTAATACAGGGATAAAGAAGCTGGCAGCTCAGTCGTCGTTCTAGAGACATTTCGTCCCCACCCTGTTTGTGCTGAGCCTGTCTCCACAGACAGTCCGTGGGATACACGCAGCTTTGGTTGCCTTCTGCAGATCGCCTAATTGCTCTGTCATCATTTGATGTTTGCCTATTTCTCGGTTATATCTATTGGGAGCCCATTGACTAAGACAACTCTAACTGGAAGGAACGGAAGCTGCAGTTTGATCGAGTAAATTGACCGTTAATTGATCCGAATCGCTGAAGGTCCATGCTCCACCGGCATTCCAATCCACCCACGTGCCTTTATAATCAGAGCCAATAGTTGGTGAGCAATTCTTTTTTTTTCTTTTTCGGTAATTCGTGTTGCAGTCACCGTTAGAAAACGGAGTCGAGATGTTTGAGCTTTCAGAATGTTTGTCTCTCAGTTTTTGTTCTCTTTCTGGGTTGGAAATGCTTTGCAGTTTTAACATTCCTAACCGAGGGTTGTAACTGTCCAGATAGCTATTCCCAAATCAGTTTTATATCCAATGAATATTTCATATTGTCATCGGAATGTGTTTCAGTTATACATGTGTTTCATATGTCGTCCGTCACAGATAAAATCCCACTCCACATTTGATGTCAGTCTTTTTTTATTATTCAAACCTGCATATTGTCTTTTGAAGACTATCTTGTTCCATAAATTATTCACATATAAATATGAATTTGACCCCCATTCTCGATTTTGTTTATCTTGGGCTATATTTCACTTCTCAACCGAACAACATTCGCGGTATTGAATTGGCATTTCGAAATATCCTTAAATTAGACGTCGTAAGATACAATCGTACACCAGCCTCCATGTTAGGAAAAGCTGTCCACCGTTTATAGACCAATGAATAGACTCAAATTTTATCCGCATCCAAATCGTGTACAATGATAGTATATAACAATTCGTTGACGTCAATGAAAACATCTTATTTGCGCTTTGATTGCAACTGTGTGCATGGCGATTTATTCATCACTATGCATGTACATCCCTTAGCCCAAGATTAAGAGGAATTAGACAATATTAGGAGGCAAATTAAAATCATTATGGACGCTCTGTCCATATCTATACCATTACAAGTGAATTATATCCATTTAACAGTGCCAAAGTTTTGCACCTGTGTAATTCGGAAGGTTAACCAGGAATGTCCATTTAACCATAGTCGATTGTTATATGCTATGGCTGCTTTCGTGGAATATCTTATTGTGTGCCTTATACAATGTTTGCATTAAAGGTATATCATGCCACGAGCAGTTGAGAGGCCTGTCTATAAAACGCGAGATGTTAGTTCAATCCTACCATCTGCCTTTTAAAGTATATATAAGACGAAAGGGAAGAGACGCCCGTTTACACCTTTGAAAAGTCGCATATTGAGCCATAAAGAATCGTCGTTTGTGTTTTCTGTCGAATGATCCTATCGACTCCATACCATGGCATGCCGTCAATGGAATGTCGACCGGCAACCGGACATCGGTCTTTCATTAGTTTTTAATTATCGGATTTGCCGGTTTTAACTTCTTTGCTAGTTTACACTGTTCCACAGAAAGTTTATTCTGTAGGTCGATTTGGCAATGCCGATAGCTGGCTTACAGCGGAGGGTCGTGCCAGCCAGGCGTTAACAAATACACACGTACGTGGCGAAAGCTATTTTCACAAGTGTGATACGGCCACAACATGCGGCGCTCCAATCGCCATGTTCGCTCTAATGAACTCGGTCGCTATTTGTACAACTCATTCGAGACTTTATAAGAGACGGGGTAGTTAGATACAGCTGGCATCTTTCGGCAGATTTACCTCTGATTTGGGAGCAGATGGACGAAAGTAAAGGTCATGAGACTGGAGGCTTGACCACCAACGGTATATGGTCTGAGCACATGTGGTCAGAAACTGCTAATGACTTCGTGTACAACCGGACGGGAAACAGAGCTGTGGAAAATGGAGACAAAACAGACAACATGATTGTCGTGACCAGTGCAATCAACGCCTCGCGACGTGTGCCACAAATGGACCACCGTTTGTCGTAATGTGGCAATGTAGTATAAAACATGATGTGGACACTTCTTTTAAGCGGCTTTTTTTAGAAGCTAATTGGTGCTGACTGGAACAAGGCCATTTCATACGCGTAACAACTTATTTTGAGCGTCTTTTTTAATCCAAGCGTGAAGTCCGTCATTCACACACTACTCGTAAACCATTAAGGAGTGTACCAAATCGATAATCACAAGACCCATTTCCAAATTGCCTGTTTTCAAAGGAATATATTTAAGAAATAATATATAAATAGTAAACACGGCTAATAACATTTAAGAGATAAGCAGTCAACAGTTTGCTGTAATGCAGGAAAAGCTGTTCATATTCTTGGCTTATAGCCAGTTTAAAATTAAAACCCGTATACTCCGTGGATAATTTCAAAATTGAATATAAATATATGTGTCTCATTCGCACTTTGATTGCAACTGTTCATAAGAGCATCCTGTTATATAATGTAGTAAACATGGATGCGTATAATTGTTTACTTATACGATTGGTGTTTTAGGCCTGCTCCAGAATATTTAACTATACGATGGCAGCCAGCATTACGTTGGTAGGAAACTTGCCAGAGTGGATGCTGATGCAGCTCCTAACCCCGCAGCGTTTAAGCGGAAATATAAACAGCAATGACAATTGTGAAACAGATCACCAGAACTAGATGTCGATACAAGCATTGTAATATCTAGTAGCATTGTAATAAGCATTGTAATATCTAGTAGCATTGTAATATCCACCACATCAATTACATTGCTATACACCCCGAGAATTTAAATATAACAACTAAAGCTGAATATAATGGTGTCAAAACGTTGATCAGTAAGAATGAGATGTGTTCATTTGTAACACACATAATACTTTGCAATCACATGAATATAATCAAAACATTGCACTGAAAGTGCGGTTACCACATAGCACTAAATGTACACATTTACATCATCAAAACACAGTGTTGCATGGAGGGTATAGCGTCACTATCGTGAAACACATGACATACCACAAACAGATGTGTATTATTTAAACAATGAGTACACACATGCTGTACTAAATCATGCTCTGTCATGGTTATGGTACAAACCAATTTTACCCATAATCGGTATAAATCATTGCAACTGATAGAGAAAATTTAATTATAATAAAGCCCGCCGCCCTCACTGCCTCACACGGTTAAATCGCTGGCTCGTTATATGGCAGAATTACCAATGAGCTCGTGAGTTCGAATCAGGTCAAGTTCTCGCTGCTTTGTCGGCAACTTTAAGTCGGGAAGTTAATCATGTACCTGGCCATGGACTTCGGCCACTCCAGCTTTCTTCCTCCATAAATATAATCGCCGTCGTATATAAGTGACATTCTCGAGTACTGCTTCCAACATCAATAAAACAGATAAAAATAATGTGTCACCAATGCGTGCGGTTTTGCGAAGATTGTTTTCTAGAACCGATATAGTAAACGGGTTTTCTGAAAAAAGACAACAAATTATAGGTTAAAGACATGCAGAGTAATTGATTGTTCCGTGCGGTCGTAAAAACCAAGTTGACGTTTGGATTTTCTTAACATTTCAGCCATTGTTTGTGGAAAGAAGTTACGATAAACTTTTATGAACGCCTGTTGTAATGGGCTTTGGCTTTTTAACTCCGGGTTAGTCGAGGACGATTTGTTGAATAAGTGACATACACTCGTTGTAGAGTATCTCGGGGGATACAAGGTGCTTTGTTTGAACGATGTATATATAGCTCCATGCACTTTTACTGTGTAACTCTGTGCCTATAATGGAATCGTGTATGAAATCGGGTGAGTCTTGTTTGAATGTGATTTTGCAGAGATGGACGTCTTTTAAGCAAAATGTTATTCAAATAAATGCAAAGAATTGACAGACAGGTAATTTAAGTCAGCTGAGAGGAGATATTAAAATCTATGTATGGGTGTCTCCCCACATGCGCCGAGGACATCGTCCCATGCATATTGCTGTCCAGTGTTTGTGTCCAAATTAAGATATTAGCGATGTCATACATATGAGAGAGGCGGGAATAAAGAGAGTAACCGTAAAAATTTCAAGGTTATTGAGCAGAGTATAATACGAGCTTATTTACTTCCAACATATCTTTTTCATCTGTTGAATGCCTACTTTCACACGCCGTCGGCTTAAACATGGTATTATGGTATTGTGTTCAGTTAGAATTTTACAACTGTGACACCTTTACACATACCATTTCAATGTAATCCTTTAAACATTCTAATGAACCAATTTATCCATGAGCATGTCAAAACATATTTTGTAAGGTGATATAGACTCTAAATGTCTGCTGATAGCTCTGCTATTTTAATATTACAGGTGGGACAGTAATTAAACACTCCCTTGTCCTAACAAGTGGAAGTCACTTGCTGCAAGGTGTGTAAATCCTTCTTACCTGTGTTGGAATTATACTAAGGTGTTTAATATCTCTTCGCACAACTATCTTAATTGGATCTACTTACCTGTTGAAAGGTGTTAATTTCACCTGTGTAATCTCATTAGCAAACTAAAAAGAGACCCTGAGGTCACATTTTCCCCTCACCCCACAGGTCTCATTCTGTTACCCCGCGGGAAACTCCCCCACCTGTAGAGGACACGTGGCCTCGACCAAACATAGAAGAAAGTGTCTTCGTTACATACCTATATCAAAGTACCGACAGCAGACAAAACACCTGCTATTTACGTCATTCTACTAAGACTCTTTGAAGTACGCTTTTTCAACACTGCAAATTTTAGCACAATAATAGTTAATTGGACGGGTAAAAAATTGTTTGTTGTATTGAACAGACACGATAATACTTTGTTCGTTTAACACTAAAACGTAAATGTGTTGCTTCATGTCCGCTGAATTATGTTACATCGTGATTACACACGAAATAGAACACTAGCCTATTTCTTCTAGCAAAACATGCATGGGTGCATTATATATAACCGTCATTTTTTACCATTTTTGTTTATGTTATATAAGTCTTTTTTGGCTTACAGTATTTAATGGGATTTTTTCAGCCAAGAATGAACACTGTGTCATCTCAATCTTAAGTTCACCGTGCTTGCCCGCATGCTTTCTGTAATACAATCTGGTTAATACACCACGCAACAGACATACAGAGTAGAAGCAGACTCTGTATCGATTTACCATATTCACAATCACTTGCACACGATAATATAGATGTTTTGCCTTACACGATACACTGTGTTGAAGTGGCGGAAGCGTGCCTACTGTGTATAGTGACATCGACACCTGTTCAGCTGAATCTTGTCACAGACATGCAAAGCGGGAGGGGTCCGGAGACTTAAGTACCAAAACGTTAAACTGTTCAGCGAGGTGCGATTTAGCTGTCTTCCTAATGCACAAACTTTCTGTTGTTAAAATGAAAAGGTTCGTTTGGGGGTTGAGTGATGTGGCTATTTGATGTTACCAAGCCGAAGAAGGTGGCATATGGGCGCAAAACCCCGTCTAATTATTTATTAATACAAGAGCTGTTTACTAGAGTAGTGGCAAGTCTTTCCCCTCCATTATCTGTTCAAGTGGTTGCCTGACGCTGAACGCTCTCTTAACCATTAACAAATAGTAGACGTGTGATAATCCGAGGGTAGAAGCCGGTCACCCTCTGCAGGCATCACGCCTTGGTTCAACTCTATCCCCCCTGGTTGTGTTGAATACCTGAACTAAAGGGAAGTGGCGATACACACTCCAACCAGGTCGCTATTCACCCAAGCACGTTAACTACGGGTCCCGGGAAAATGGACCATACTACTGGCGATTGTTAGGTATTGGGCATCTCACGGGATGTCTCGTGACCACGTCAATATGAGCGGTTACCCTCCCAACTTCAAGGAGACAGCAGGAAATATTCACAGTGATAAGGTTTATCAACAAACCACAAAATACACATTATACCCAAACGTTTCGAAGACAAACGCCATTGCACGCACGAAAACCTGGCAACGTGAGCGTGTTTTTTTCTAAAGACGTCACATCGTAAACGTTTAAATAACGACTATTCCTACTCGTTGTTCGGCTTTGTTGTCCTTTTTTTGTACCAAACAAATTAAAGGCGTGTTGGCTGAGGTATGATAGGCTTTATAAATCTTATTTCTGCGTTGAAAACAGAACTGTGTTTGCCAGTAGATTTTGGTTCACTTTGTATGAACAGCCTTTTGTATATTGAGGCATCGACGTGGTATCGTGGGTCCGCGGAAACATGTCAGTCCACTGGAGTTTGTAAACTCAGGGGTGAACACAGGCTATCAATAACACATGGTGACAGCACTGTTACCTTTATATTCGCGTTATTCCATGACTCTTTTAGTTAGGCTTTCCCACAGCTGCATAATTGCCCATAAGCGCCCGAACATGCCTCGCGCCTCTCGTTCATCACTGAAACTGTTGACTGCTTCTTTTTATCTGAATGCGTTCTAATTTCTTACTTTATGTACTTTCTCAGTTCTTCGTTGGTTTGTACTGGAGGTTCTTTTGGACATTAATCTTGCGATGATTGACGCAGAACGCCATTTTGGGTTGAATGCATGTCTCTTTCGACGCCTACATAGATTATAAACTCGTTTTCCGCAAAGTGCCTATACATCAGTCATATTCAACATGAGTTTCTTCACTGTATATTCTTCACAATACATATTCCTGCTTCAGGGTTTTAAACCTGCAAAACCTATCCAAAAAGTGTAGTTTGTAAAATATGTGTGTATCATATGTCCAATTATCAACTATTCATTTTGTCTTCTTAAAATTAAATAATAGCAAAGGTGAACTTCAAAGTTTATTTTGCTTATTTGATGCAAAAGCTGCTTTAGTGACTAAAGTTTTCCAAACGACGAATAAGGGGCGTGAGGTTTATATCTCTGACCATCGGTATCAAACTCCTTCGGGAGACTCTTAACCGCTTTTTTTTTTTTTTTTTTTTTTGGTTTGTTTGTTGTTTTTTTTTGTTGTTGTTGTTCTTTTTCTGGGTTTTTTTTTTTTGGTTTTGAAAGAAAAGGACAACTAACGATTGGCGAGTGTTCTTTATTATTATAAGAATAACGAGAGATTCTGTAATTTAATACTATTTTGTGGTACCGATATACTTCAGTCACTTGTATAGCTGACAACTTATATGCTTTCTAGCTATAGCATTTCAATGTTATTCATCCTGTGATGTTGGAGTATTCCTGTATTTGTTTATTTTGTGTTATGTGCTGTCTGAAGATTGATCAGTGAAATCCATATAAGAATGAAGTGAGGCTACGCATAAATATACGGAAAAGCAGATCGCATTGCTGGGCACGTTTTAAATATTGAAAGTCAACACGGTTGTGAAGTCATTAATGGACTAATTCCCGCTTAAACAATGATTCCTTTATTCTTAATGATAAATACCGAACAAATACTGAAACGACTTGTTTAATTTCGTAGGAGGAAATTAAGGGCATTGTGGATTTGAGGATGGCGGTAAACTTGTGTTGACGTGGAGAAAACAAAGACCTTCACTGGAGACTTCTTGGGCCACATGAGCGCGCGGTGACGGCGGTCTGTGATAATATTGATATATCACGGCGGATTTACTTACTTCGCTTATCAACCTTGACTGGTTCACTGGAGAAAATCACGTCTTTACCTTCACGCCAATTTATGCTTGCCGGAATTCAACCAAATATATCGATTTGGAAATTCTCCTGTTAATTCGTTATACAATCGATAGGATAAAAATGCCGACATACAATAAAATCACTCTCCGCTCATTGATGACTGTTGTTTTTGCCACATGTATACACAGTAATTCATGCACATGTATAATGTGATGTCGAATAAGCTTTGTAGGGAAACTCTTATTTTACAAACTTTCTATAAATCACAATGGAATTTTCCCTCTGGCAGTATCTGTTTTACAGTTTGTTGTCTTTTGTACAAAATTTGCATCACTAATAGCAAGATTCTTTATTTATAAGCATGCATTTTTTGCAAAGAAGAAGTCAAAGTTTTTACTTGGGTGCGTTGTAACTTCAAAGTAACTCGTACAATGACGCTTCGTGTTTTATAATATGAAAGATGACTTGCACGAAACGTAGTCGTTCAACTCCGAAACGTAAAATTATTCTAATACACGTTCTTCTGTGCCTCTGAGATCTTAAAGTATCCATGTGTAACACAAGTCTGGTGTGGTTTTAGCGTATATAGCGCGTTCCGCCTTAGAGAGTATCGAAGACATCGATTAAGGCGTTTAGGTGACCGTTTTATCGTGGATCACTGCTGTCAAAACCACCGATTCTAATGGAGCCGATGCTATGTTCATCACCACACTTCTTAGAGTAGTGTGTATTATCGCGTTTCAATCTATATAAGGACAAAGAGTTCACAGTAGTGTACAAATAGCCGTTTTTTAATTTGGTGGCTTTTATATACACCCAGCGTAATATCTACCTGTTTATTTTTGCTTTTTTGGGTCGACAAGATACATCACCGCCCTTTCCGAGGTATAGTTGAGAAAGCTCCTGATTCGCCGTGCTCGGTTTCACAAATGTGAACGTTCCACAGATTTGGTTAGGGGAGTAATTAGGGTTTCCTAAATGTTTCAGTCATGTTTGCAATCGACAGGAGGATGTGATGTGTTCCCGTGTATAAGCGTTAAATAAGTGTATAATTCGGATAAGACGACAAGGCTGTTTATATAATGGAGCGTCTTGGATGCGATGTTGATCATTGCTTCTATTCGTGTTTACCATCGATATGTTCTGGAAATCATCGACTCGCTGAGAGCAGGAAGTCAACCCGGAAAAACGATATTGACTCTTTCTTGATTTTCATTACGGTTAATAAATGGGTATTATTTCCTTGCGGGGGAAGAGGGGGCAACAAATCAGCAGAATTTAGCTATGTTAGCTCTGGCCGTTGGAAGATTACACAGGTCAAAATAGGATAACGCCTGAACGTCGCATTGTTTGCAGAGATCGCTCATTTCCTTCATAATTAAAGTTTTCCGTGTGGGTTTTCTTGTGAATTTTCCGCGTCCCTTGATCATATGTACACATGAAGAGCCTCGGTCAAGCAAGACGTTAAGCGGTCTGTTTTTTTAGGAGTCCAGTGGCAGTCGCATGGGCGGGACTATCATGGTCAGAGGCTGGACTAAGACCTTTGGCATCCCCGAGGCAAATCGTTTACTTTGGTCCAGTTTTGGGGTTACAGGACAGACGTAAGGCATTATGGTCTCACGGAAGTCGTTTCCCATGCCTTATTTTCCAATGCCTCCTTTCATCCTGCACGAAACAAGTCTTATTCTCAAAACAGACGCCGGTCAAAAATTGAATCGAACTTCCTTAATCGCCTTTCCGACCCTTTCCGAGTGGTTAAACTCCATACTTAACTGAACAGACAGGCCGTGTGACTACTGAAAGAAAAAGAATCTATTTGCACATTTATTTGAATTTAGCAGAAATTGTCTCTCCGTAACTTCGAACCTGGGTCTCATCCAAAGGAAAAAGATTACCAACCATCGGTAATACTGCTTAACTCCTCTACGACAGCATATTTGTGCCTTTCTTCTGTGTGGACACCTTAAAGGCTCTTGGCCTATGAGGCATGCAGCGTGTTCGAATCTCGCCGTTGTGTCTTCGAGCCAGATACCAATTCGAGGTTTCCACAGATTCAGTTGACGATAAAAGCAATGACCAGTCGCTCACTTATTCAGACCCTCCAAAACCCAGTTAAGAATATACTGGGGGCATAAAATGAATTTGAACATCGAAACAAGGTGCACATTGTAACCCCTAAATGGAGACGACTGTACTTCATAGCAGCTAATGAAGGTGCCAGATGGATTTGTCTGTCATCAGGGTGGGTCATTAGAGTGGGTTATCAGCCCAAGTCTAGAGGCACTCCAGCCTGTACCCCCGTGGAATCAGAGGGTCGGTCACAGATAGCAATCTGACGCGCCGGAGTCACACAGCCACATGACGAGCACTCATCTGGTTCATTTACACTTAAATTCACTGATACTATCTCCTCGACAGTGACTTGGTGTTACCTCAATGCAGTCTTCCTTAATTATTTCTGTGGGAGAAAAACTTTATGTCTACACCTGGGGGACAACGATTGCATTGTGCTATCTCTTTTATGCTGCCTTTCGTTTTCTTTCACCTTTTTATAACCATCACTCGTTAGCATCATCTAATATGAGCTTGATGGACAACACGTGGGCAAGTCGCTATCTCTACACAGTCTGTATCCTCATAGTAGCTTTTAATGTGTGATGTGTCAAACCCCACAGCAGCCAAAAGATGCAAAAGATAAACAGTGATGTCAGGTGGCAGTTAATTAATTTTGTGTCCGTCACGGTGTATCATAATAAACATTTGTAAACCACGCATTAATTATTTTGCAAGTTTGCTACTTGTTCTGGTAAAAAGCTGTGAAGCTATATCCCTAACTTTCTGCTTCTCACATGGTAATTTAAATGTACCTTAAGTCAGTTCTTTAGGCAACTGAAAAACTACGACATACGTTTCGATACCGTAAAATGTGTGTTGTCTAGCCGTTTATCAGACTGTTATACCAATCAATCATTTGGCGTTAGAGTGGGGTGGGGAGAATTACTGTTCATAAAATCCGTGAATAATTCCGAGATCCTAGCAACACATAAGAAGCGTCTGGTTTGGTCACCTATCTTTTGTTAGTAGTTTTATCAGGACGGCTACAATCGCACCTCATTTTCATTCACCACTCAATTTTCCGGTTGTATCAGTGTATATTATTCCAAGCGATGTCAAGGACTATAGCAAACCGTCGTAGCCTCGTCTAGGATTGTTTGAAGACCCCAGTCTGTGTAGTCTTGATACAGAATCCCTTGTGCGTCCACACCCTGGGGTCTTCCTGCATCTGTACCCTCCAGGGTGGAATAACTGGATTACCGAGCTTGATTACGTCTCTGTAGGGCTGACAGGATTATAAACCTTAAGACAATGATCCAATAGCTTCTTTATTTAAAAAAAATCAGATGTTGTTAAGTCGGCGGGGATGGGGTGGGGGAAACATATGAAATCGTGTTAAATTAAATCACCAACTTGGATATATGAACTGCTGCGATCCAAGGGCAAGTTAGATACAAGATTCAATTTGGATACTGGTTAAATTTAGAATACGCGCCCGGGTCATTCATGTGTCTTTTAGGCTTCAAACTGACAAGCGATGACTACTTCTCGTTACAAAACTTCTTCCTAATTTTCCTTTTTTCTTAGAATTTTTCGTCTGTTCTTTTAACTTTTCACGTCACGTCCGCTTCTATTTATAATCCTGTTGGCTGAAGACATCGGGCTTTAAAAACCTTCAAAACTGCCATGAAATGAAGTAGCATGAAGAGATTCCATGAAATTGAATCAAAAAAGTTTACAACATACGTGTGCGCATCATACACATATATATGTGTCTTATCAGTTCATCGCATAAATGTAACTTTTGATTTTACCTTGCCAGTTTTCAACACATGAATTAGCATATTAATGCATGGCGACAATGGGTGAGTGGGTCGCGTGCACAAACGAGTTTAGATATCTGTAATTAATGGCGCCTGACAGTAAATCACGGTTGTCGGGTCTAGTTTAAAGTGGATTTAGTTCTCCCACCTTACAGCCCGGGGGTGAGGATTTAATGACCCCAGTCTGGGCCCTAAATTGACACAAAGAGGCAGTTTCACACGATACCGGTTGGTAAGAGGCAGGCAGATGGTTCGAAGTATCCGAAGTATCCACCAATGCTGACGTCAAGCCCTGTATGTCATCGTGGTATACCATATACTGTGATTTTTTTGCCCTATCTCACTGGACCACAAGCCAGCTATCACACTGTCGTCACTACTTTGGTTGTCCTCTCTATGATATGTCTTTTACGCTACATACAAATCACGTTGCTTCTAGCCTCGTGGTCACA
Source organism: Acanthopleura granulata (assembly GCA_016165875.1). Lineage (NCBI taxonomy): Eukaryota > Metazoa > Mollusca > Polyplacophora > Chitonida > Chitonidae > Acanthopleura > Acanthopleura granulata. The sequence continues at coordinate 11,504,073 of JABBOT010000005.1, read as the reverse complement.
CATTAGTCAATATTTATTCCATCGCGTGCGTAATAAAAAAATATCACTGGGTCATGTAGCCATAACATAACTGCTGTTTACTCCTCGTCCTGTTGCCTTTTTTGTTTACCTATTTGTTTGAATCAATGATAAGCCGAATAACTTTGCCAATAACGATGGAACTGACGAATGCTTAAAAGTTTCTATTAATCCCTTCTGCTTAGCTGCTATTTATTCTAGCTTGACCATTGTAATGGAATTGCGATGTAGTATCCCAGGGTTCGGTTGCCAAAAATCTGGTATGCAGTGATTAAGAGCATTCCGTCCTATCCTCTATCTTGGCGATGCTTTCTAACTTTTACACAGTGCCTAAAGCTAATGTTTAGCCAACAGTCTGTCCATCTGCCACACTGTTGACTTGATGCTCAGGAAACAGAAATTATTTTGTTTCCCGGGATCGTCCCAAGCGTTTATCAAGTCACCTGGTGTCATGAATGTCAACCGACGAGCATCACGTCCGAACACTGAAGAGCTCTGCGTCATCAAGGCAACCCGCACTGTTGCTAGCCTAGCTCGTGCATTTCGATTTCATGACGTCGGGTTTTGTACTTTCCATAGACGATTAGTACCAGCAAGCAAATTTACAGAGAAGCCTTCCCCGGTGGCTTACCGATGTGTCTTCGTTACATCACATTGTCGCGGGCTTTTTGGAACAGGCGAAAGCTATGTTTGCGTGTTTTAATTGTGATCGTGACATATTAAGCGAGAGGACGTGTTAGAAAACAGAGAGATGTGCGGGTCGAGGGCTTAGTCGCTCGGAGCCAAGATTTCACAGTGACCAGTGAGAAGTGAGGTTGACGTTCTCTCCTCCCGGCATCCGCACGTTTCGTGGGGCTCGCGCCGGACCTCTGGTCAACTTCGCAAATAGTCTATGGTCAGAATGTTTATCTCTTGTAATCGAGACATTGCAGTTTTACGGACGGATCTGTTGCCTTGTGGAATCTGACATTGTTTTATGAGGATCATATGTTGTGTGTTAGGTATCCAACCTAAGATGTCATGCCGATTAATGAGCGACTTGTCTTAGTTTATAGACATAAACTAGTAGCATTAACCCCCTGCTTGGTGATCGTACCCCACAGTCCACGGGGACTAGACGCTCATCTGTTGTTTTAATGCTCTCTTGTCATCTAATCACTTTCAATATCTGTCCGATTAACTCATTAGCGGCTAATTTGATACGAGGACCTAGCTTGGAGCAGACGGCGTCCTTCATAAAAACAGCTTGATTGCTGAATAACCCGTCAACGGGGTGCAGCGGCATCTTAAAGGGAGAGCCCAGAAGGTGTTGAAGAGGTGTGGGTGTCCCGTAGAGTGAGGTGGGTACTGAGCCGGTCCGTCAGCCAACCAGCGCTCGACTAGCCCGGGGAAGAGACGTCTCACTGTGGCCGACTGTAGCTTTGTTAAGGGGGTTATTGTAGCACGAGAGGGGTCGGCGAGTAGCCCAGGTTCACACGTTGTGCTCTTAAATACAGGAGAAGTCTGGAGATACCTCAATCAACGAGTTAACTTCAAAACGCAAGCACCTGGACTTACTATCTGCTTTTTTTTATCATCAGGACTATTTGGGTACTGGACATTTCGCACTATTACCGCCGCAGTGCGTTTGTCTTGAAAGTGCTTTTGCACGTGGGTGTGTGTGAATCTGTTTTACCTGATTTACGGAAAACTAAATATATTACGAAGGCGGAGACTCGCATTATCCCTGTTCGGCCTGTCAAGCAACGCGGACTTGTGTCTTAGCTCGTTCAAGCGCAAGCCTGAGATCCACAGCTTAACCGAAACTTGGAAATAGGTGAGACATTTAACTTTTGTCATACATGCAGCAGTTAGAATGGCCGGGCAAGGGGACATACGTTTGTCAGACAAATATTTGGCCTGGTCGCTTGTTTACCTGTAGTTCGCATTGAGTAAACCAGGAGAAAATTACCCGTCCATTTGAGAATGTTTCGCTGACGTCCGCTCTGAGCATGGAAATTGTTCGATTTTTTGTTAGGATTTGCTCTCTTTGGTCATATTGATGTTTCCTATTGACCAGAAGGGCTTGTAGATCAAAGCTAGCTGGGATTAAGCAAGCCTTTATCCCTCAACCCGGCTAGCGTTTGTTTTTGAGGAGCAGAAAGAAAGCAGTTTTATGTGAGACGTTGCAGTTCTAGAGAAAACATTAATTGTAGGGAAAAAGCTGTGGTATGGAATAAGCCACGCAATTCACTATGTATTACTTGGGGGGTGCGAATGGAATCGTTAACTCAGCGATTTCCAAATGTATACCTCTCAGTTGTGAGGACAGAGGAGGTAGATTTCGTATACGATCACCTGCATATACGACAGCTTAGCCGGTTAACACTGAGTGTGTCATTTATCAAGGTAAGGGACAGGCGTAGACTATTGCCTGTACACACTACATGCATAGCTTGGATTAATTTGATACTGATTGCATATGATATGTAGCACCGCACGCATGTTAAGGTGTTGTCTCGTGTTATAGTGTTAATTTAGATGGCTAATAGCGTATGTGGTTTGTAACATGTTGTTGTGTTTGATTATACATTTTCACCCATCCATTTTGGCGGATATATACACAGCTGATACCAGCTCTCCAAAACTTTAAGTTTAAATAGACCTATTATATATAAAATCATTTGAACATATAGATCTAAACCTGTCTCGTAGTATTGGTGTTGTACTATGTAAATGGTACCAGTACATGTATAGGGTTATGATCTAGTCAGTGATATTTACAAACAAGCTTATCGTCTCAGTTGTAGCGCGTAAATTGGTGTATCAGTCAAGTAATAATTATGTGTAAGGAGTTGGAGAATTGCCTTTTAACGTGCTATACTATTATATAGCAGATTAAAAAAATAATTAAAAGTAAAGATCACAGATATTTACATATGTATACCTGTCTTTAGTGTTCGGTGAAGGACGTACCACCGAACTTTTTGTAATGGAATACCGTGATCTAGTGATTATTGACGAAGTTTCAACCTTTATAAGCAGAAAAACATGTTTTTCCTCAAGATTTTCTTACCCTCAAGACTACATTTTTCTCGAGAATAACAAGCCAGTTGCAGACCTCTTTGCAAAGCCTATAAATCTTTTCGTATTGGTATTAGCTGAGTTCGATACTATATGCATGAAACGTACACGTCACCGATATTTTAACATCGTTATATCTGAGTTCATGAACAGGTCTTAACTGTATTTGTATGCATTTGAAGATTTAACCGCAAGATTCTCACTCAGTACTAATTTGTTTGCACGAAATGAAAGCTCATCGTGTGAAATGCTGACAATGAGAATCTTTTATATTTTGGTCGTTCATTTATCTTTTTTATTTCAATTTAACTTTCTACGATATATATTTAATAAAAGCGATATATGAAGACAGCTATACGATACTTTAGTTGACACTGTACAAGGGTACAAAGAGTATGTCAAGAAGCCAGATAAATGACACCTTTATCCCCTGTCAAGTCTTCCCGAAACGTTACCGGAACAATGTCGTCTGCTGCTGTAATGTTAGGATCTCACTATCCAAGTGCTCGTGTAATTTTCTCAAATCTGTTAAATGTCTCGATGTTTGATCGGATTTGCCTGATTTATTTGTGTTGTGTGGTTATTAGAGTTATCAGTTGATCTAGAGTGTTCGTGAGCTCTGTGATTAGCAGTTGTAATGAGCTGTAGCGGACACCGCCTCCACTATCATTTCCAGTCTCTATCATTATACAGCGGCCATGATATTTGGTGTGCAGCCTTTGATGTGTGCCTTTCACCAACACTATTCACTGCTTCTTGGGGGGCCATCGCAGTGACTTTACACTCAGGGAGAAATCGCCAGAAAGTCTACTTTTTATACCTCTGTGGTAACAACGCCCAGCAATCACTTTGTACGAGACTTACAATTATAGTGGCCTTCTACCCATGTAGATTGAAATCTCGAAAGTGCATCCATAGTAAGGCTATTTGTAATGACATTCACCTGCTAGGTTTAAGTCCTTATAAAACTCTCTAGATGATAGAGTGCCTCATTGATAAATCAGCAATAATTATTTGTGGAACATAGCGGGCTGCATATCTCATAATTACATAGTCTGGCTGGGACAAAATGGCCGCGGCACGGTACATGTGTTGCACCAAGGCGACGCATTACAAACCAAATTCTTTCACTCGTCATGGGTGAGGGTGGAAAATGTTGGGTTGAAATTTCTTATCACAAATGTAATTTATATTTTATAAAATATGTTTCACATGAGGAAGCCTTTTTATACTATACTAATTCCATTCCAGTTAATGAATTAATATACACACGTTCTACCCAATTACTTTCATGATGGCGCATCCAGGTATACACTTTGAACAGACCGAAACAGAGAACTAAGAGCCAGCCACAAAACACGCAACTCTTACTATCAGTGTGCTGAATAAATGTATATATGTCCAGAAAACGCGTGTTGATTGTTCGGTACGAGATTCGTGGAACAAAGACTTAAAATAATTGCCAAAAATGTATTTTCCCTTGTAAATTAGAAAGATGGTGATTTCTTCTCACCTTGGATGGTATATGGGATAAACAGCGCTACGGGTCTGCGAGTTGAGCACTGTAGTGTTTATGACATGTTAGTACGGCTCATGATTCGCGTCTTTGTGTTTATTTTAGACATTTCTAAATTTGGCTACCCTGTGCATTTGATCCGATAAAATTAGATCACAGTTTCAGCCAGTTTTTTTACAAAACCGTAGGACTGTTAATGGAGAGATTACGCTCCGCAAGTTGTTGAAAAGATTGTGCCTTTTTTCTTGGCATTGTCTAGTTCAAACCGAAGTTGTCTTTTCTGGGCTATTAATTGCTTGCTTAATGTCTCTGTGACATTCTGTGGCCTTCGAAACACATTTAGCATTGTTTAAGGCTGTGACTAGGATTGTGTTCAGTGACGGAAAGTAAATATTATTTAGCAGCATTATATAATCCGAAAAATGTAATTATTTTGCACTCATCATTTCAGCTTTGGATTGTGCCACCATCAGAAAGATTACACCCCAAATGGTTGCATTCTTCGGATGAATGTTACTTCTGCTTTACGTGGAAAAAAAAACTCTCAGTGAAACTACTGGCTTTTCGAAGTAAATCGGGCAAGGTGTTATGTGGGTAAAGTTTTATATATATTTTTACTGTGTTTCAAAGGTTTACTGACCCAGCTCGTAAATTACGCTAAGGGCTTCTTGAATGTGTTACATTTTTAGCCAGATGTGCTGTTAGATGTCCTTTTCTGTCAGTGTCACCTAATTTACAAACCTGGCCAGATGGCCGGATCATGCACTGCTCATAAGTAGTTCTGGGTCTCTATCAACGTACTGGAGTTCATCATACCTAATGAAATTTCGTCAAGTGTCACCACATGCGATGCCCCTTCACTGCCGTGATCCGCCTTAGCTCTATGGCTGTGTGGATTTCGTGTGGTGTTGCGTAATTCAAACCCTCTCGTCTCTCCTTTCCTTGCCTCACCCCGCCTCTAAGGACCCCTGCCGTTCCCGGCGTTCCCCAGATCTCGCACCCGTCCCGCTCCATCTAGTGCCCGATGCACCCAGTTTACGTAATCGGCATTGGGATGGACCTTGCAGATGGCAGGGGTAGAGTTTAACATAATATATTTTGACATATCTACCCCGCCTCTTCTAGACCACAGTCAGCACTTGTCACATAAGACTCATCATTAACTCAGCACTGTACACTACAGTTATTTGAAACCAACAAATTCCTTTCTGTCGCAGACAGTAAAATATTTCCGGGCAAACACTTTTAATATTATGTTTTACGCTACATTATAATCATTCCGATGTAATCATAGTAATGGTGGCAGATGGATAGTTTCGATGGAAATGCAACATGCTTGAGTTCTTACTTGTGCGGGCAGTTTGTAAGTATGCACCTGTTTATATATCATTGCCTCTGGTAATAAACAAACATTCATATGTTTTATTTTCATTTTTTACAGTCAGGTTAATTTTTATCAAGCAGCATGGTATTTGATTGAATAATGCTGTTATAAGTTTTCGTACGATACAAGCTGAGGCTATATAAAGTTAGTTCTTTGTCTTCGATCAGGTGACACTGATGTAAACTTAATGAAACCTTGAATTTAATTTATTAAAATTTTCCGACTGTTTACGGATCAGCCTAGTGTAAGAGTTTTTTTAGCGGCTCTGACACCAGTTGTAATGAGATGAGCTATTACACCCCGGGGAAAAGGCCATCCTGAGTTGTCAACAGGCGTGTCAAGGGCACGTCACGTGATCAAGCCTTGTTTTCTCCTATCACGAAGAACAACAACATGGCGGAATTAATGTGCGCGGGGATTGTTTATCATCACTAGATGTCACCTCCTTTAATTAGCTGGGCTGAGTTTCATGTTCTTTGTCAAATGGGTAATCCACAAACCAAAAGACAGTAAGATTTGTTTTCTGATCAACCACGCACATTTGTATAAGACCACACACAAAATAAGTTCCTGACCAAATGTGTGTATGTATATATATATATAGCCAATAGTGGTTTTCAGTGTACACGATCTAAGCAGACAGTACAGTACAGCGGCTCGATTATAGCTGCCAGCTTCTCTGTTTTATATTTACCTTTACATCATACACTCACCTTTGAAGTTCGCCAGTGAACACAGGTAGGTCATTTAATCCTTTTAGCCTTGGCATGTCCAGGTTCGAGTTAACATTGCCTACGAATGCTCATTACTGCGGATTTAAATTGAGTTAACGAGTGACAATTTAATGTGGCAGAAGTCAGAGTGCGTTTATCGAGCTATTATTACCTTAAAACGGACAGCTGTTCACGACTGGTATGAAATATAATGGTTGATCTATTGATGCCCTGATTAACGTCGGTTACTGATGGACATACTACCCTACTGGCAGCATCTGGTAACGGGGTGTCCACGAGATTAGACTGGAACGCCAGTGAAATAGGTCAGTATAGTGACTGCTCTCGTACATTTAGGGTTATTGTTATCGCTTCACGGAGGTCTTCGTTAAAATCCGTTTTTCTGAATGACTGTCGAAGCACGTACTTTTCAGTACTGTATTTTACGGCAAGCTGATTTCATTGAGATGCAGTAAATCAATACTAGGCGTTTTGATTTATTCACAAGATTGTTTTAGCAAGTTTCCTTATCTCGACAACATGTCACCCTTTTACACCTGTTGTTTTTCGATCATTCATAAAATACTCGGCGTGTGCATGCAGTCTATATTTCATAAATAACAGGGCATCTGTCATACTTAGCCTGTTATTTAACTGCATGTATAATATTCAGTTGTGTAAACCATAATAGTTCTAAATTATGAATTTGCTATGCAGAATGTTTTAATGTGGAATGCCATTGGTGACCTGTACAATACTATTTGTAATTGAAGTGTAATAGAAATTCCAACATTAGCTGTGGTTTAGAAAGGTTGTCTCTTGTTGCATTGCGTATGTATCTTCCACAGATATAAATTCCGTTATCTGGGTGTCAGAGTAATGTCTTTCTGTATTCTGAACATAGTATAAATCCAAGGTGGTGGTATTTTGCCAGTCAGCATGAAACATTTTCACAAATTTCTCTGTTGCGACACCAGTTGTATAGGCCTTTACTTGAAGGTGTGACGGGTGGCGTGAGGCGTGCACCTAGTACATGCATGCACAATACAATGCTCCAGTAGACGGGGTGAAAGCTGCTATGTTGCCTGTAGGTTTTGTAACCTCGCTTTGTTAGGGCAGCAATCTGTCACGAAATGACGTAACTCGTAACAGTGTTGATTCCATTTTGCAGGTTACAATATATCGTGTTCCCCGGTAAACAGGAAATTATAGTGTGCTTGATCAGTCAGGGTTGTTCAGGGTGTAGTTCGAAACGGCGTGTTGCATTGAGTTTTTGTACCTACACGCTAAAAACTCTGTTACAGAACGCGTGACAGAATGCCGTGTTTTCTGAGTAATTCAAAAACAGACTACATCATTGCTAAACGCATAATATGATATTATGTCAAGTGAATAGGTTGGACGTAGGTTTGATGTATTAACAAGATCAAATTGATGTACTCCAATCTTACGTTTGAAAATCTCAGCTATGCTGTCCTTAGCAGCATTGCTTAGCATTATTAAAATTTAGTGTTTACAATTGTTTAGTTTATTAATTTGACACAACGGATCGAAATCAAGGCCTAACTAAACCTATAACTTGCTCTCTTAAAAAGGAAGAAATTCAGAACTTGTCTTTATTTAAGAAAAGTTAAACAGCCGGATACACACAACTGATATGTTCATGTATAGTGACTGACCTGTCCAAGTATGTTCAAATGTTAGTGGACTCAGGTGCGGCAAACCATTGTTCAGAAAATTCCAATTAGAAGTTCACCGATTAGTAGTGGTAAGCAAACACACCAGGATATTAAACTCTGAGAAAATGTATTAACTGTGAAACGTGTTGACAGTAGTGATGATTTTCCGAGTAGAATAAAATTTTTCTTTGTTGAACCCGTTTAGACAGGTCAGAACCTCTAGGATAACTCAAAAGGTGGGTCAGTTTTGTGTGTGTGTGTGTGTATGTGTGTGTGTGTGTTCGGAGTGAAAGCCGTCTCTGTGGGTGTCATGGCTTGGATGTTTCCTATACTTGTAGCCCTTAGCTAAATACACCTAAATTTTTTACAGCGTCGGAGCAATACTATAAGTAGGTGGGCGATTCGGCTGAGATAAGATGCATAAACTAGTACCCCCGGGCGTGGTCAGGCTGCTAGAATAGGTGACTAACTAGAGTGTTACCGACAGATCTGAGAGAATCCTCACTAAACTCCGTGCATTTTTTTCCAACACGACCTATCTGTTTAGAAGGTGTCGTTTTCATCGCCTGCACATGGCCCACGGCAAATTGCACCGAGGACCGCTCTTTTTTTCTCTCTCTATTTTTTAATAAAGATTATCTCTCGACGACACCAGATATTATGGAGACAACGGTCTCTGGGCTCATTCTTATTAAGATTAACTGGGAGAGTTCTGCTGACTGATAAATTAGCTGAAAATGTTGAGGTTTTCCGTCGACTGAACGTATAGCGACTGTTTCGTGGACACTGCGGTTGTTCTCCGCGGCACGATCAATGATATACCTGCCAGGACTCCCCCGCAAGACAAACTGCAAACTGGGCAAAGTTTGCTCTCTGTTATAATAGACCGGACGTATAGAGTTAGCTTCTGTTCGAATTTTCATCAGATGTTAATTTAAGGGGATCTGTACTACATATACAGATTACTGATCAGTACTGTTGAATATTCATATAATGGGGAGTGTCCAATTCCCGAACGGACGGTGCTTGATGGACGCGAGTCATCTAACTGCTGTAGTCTTGAGTATGGCGTAAAACACCAATGAAATAAACAAATAAATCTAACTGCTGTACATTCCAGGTTACATCCTTTTTTCGCTCAGACCTTGACAGAACTTAACGGAGTTCAAAGCGGGAATATATCTCTCATTACCACGTCGCTCTGAGCACGCGTACATGTCACACAGACAACAAAAGGGTTTATATATATATATACTGCTAGGTATGTAAGCGACTCAGTACGCATTGTCTGCCCTATAGACTAGTATAAAGGCATTCGTTGTAATTCACTTCGGACTTAATTGCTGTCCGATTGTGGAGCAGCCGTATCTCTTCGAGGTCTAATATTGTGTTTGGTTTGCGGATAATTCTCGGTAAGACTGCATTTATTCCGCTGACTCGATCCCCTGAAGTGTTGTGTTTAGGTATGCGAGGCTGAAAGGTTTTGTGGGCCAAGAGTTAATTGTGCTGAGTGTACAAAGATATAGTTTATTAAATTCGCGCGATGTTTATTTAATGTATTGCCGAACCACCTGTTAATTGATGTTGAATATCCACACCGATTCCAAACAATGGTTAGCTTGCTGGCACTTTACATTGCCTTTCTCCGACGTGTCAAAATGTAAATGTGTTTACACAGTATAAAACCCTATCAACGTTCTTGAGTATTATGGAAGGGGGGGTCTTCGAATGCTTGGCTTATGTATCATTTGCCTACTTTAATTGATTAATTACGGAGTGACTTTACTTAAGATGGCTTATTGGTTAGCGCGTTCTGAGTGGACAATTCTAGTCACAATCGCCTTGGTTTTGCATTCACTGTTACCGCAATGTTTGTTTTTCTTCCCGGGTGTCAAGGGTATATACCTAGCTTTTGTAGGAGGAGGCTCTCGACTCTGTCGCCACTTGCCCGTTGTCCACACAAGACAGGTTTCCGCTGTCAACTTTTGCAGGTGTTTCGGAAGGTGTGACATCATTATCTCCTCCAGCTTTCCGTCTTAGTTTTTTTTTTACTTCTCTTCAATGTTTCCATGAATAAGTGATTAAGCCTGTGTGGTGTGAGTCAACAAACCTTAGGCAGTTTAAATGTGGCCTCTCTCTCTTGAAATCCCAGATAAATATATAAGCGTTAACTCTCTCGTTTCAGGTATTCACCTCCCCATTACGCGGTGTGCTCTCGGTGTTTAGGTGTCAAGCGCCGGGCTGAAGTGGATCACCTTACACGGCGGACAGTGGAGAGCTCAGCGACCCTGCAGACACGCCACAGACATCCCATACACCGGCCCTCCGAGAGCTCTAAGCTTAACATGTTCCGTAGCTAAATGTAACACCTTTCGAGTGACGTGACAGGCTGGCTCTGTCATACTTCCCCGCTACAAGATCACCACGAAGGATTGCAAGTTTATTCAGCCAGTTTTTAGGAAGGGCTAAACGCCTGAACTCATCTGTGTCATATGCTAGTTGAACTTTAACTATGTCACCGTTTGTAGTCTACCTTGTGAGTGTCACAGCAATATGGACACTGGTTTGTGGACAGACATTTATTGTGGACGAAGGACAAAGGCAGGGCACTTTTGTAGGAAGCGTGACTGAGAACACAGAGCTGCAAGAAAGCATCACAAGACTGAGTCTGGATTCGTCATTACTGCGATATACCATTTTCACTAAAGGAAACCCTCATGCAGGCAACTTCACCATAGATGAGTCAACGGGGCAGTTATACACAAAAGTTGAGTTAGACAGAGAGATTTTGTGTGCCAGAGAAGAAGATCCATGCACTTTGCAACTGGACATCAGTGCTCACAACTCTGAAGGCTTCCTGCAGATACTAAATGTCCAAGTGATTGTCAACGACATCAACGACAATCAACCGACATTTCCCGTTAGTCCAGTCCAGCTACAAATCCCCGAATCCGAACCTCTCAATTCGACCTTTCCATTCCGAGGTGCAATAGATAAAGACAGCATCGGTGCTAACTCCCAGATCTCTTACGAAATGATCTCCCCTGGTTCACCCTTTGACATGAGAATCATCACGTTACCGGACAAGACGCAGGATGTCGGACTGGTGGTCGCTGGGAAGCTAGACAGAGAGAAGATGCCATCTTACCAGATGCAGATCCTGGCTAGAGACCAGGGAGTACCTCCGAAAACGGGAACAGTCTTTGTAGAAGTAACTATTACAGACGTTAATGACAACTACCCGGAATTTACAGAAGAGCTGTACACGGTGACAATTCGAGAGGATTTACCCGTGGAGACTCCCGTGTTACAAGTGCTGGCCAGAGATCTTGACGCCGGAGACAACGGTAATGTTACCTATAGATTCAGCACTCCAACTCAAGCTTTCGTGATCAGCTCTAAGACGGGACGAGTCCTGGTCGGAGAGAGTGTCGATTTTGAGCAACAGCAAGTGTACAGGCTTATGATTGAGGCCAGTGATGGCGGCATCGTACCAAAAACTAAGAGAGCTTTACTCATCGTTAACGTCAGTGACGTCAATGACAACGCTCCGGAGATGAGCTTTAACTTTCTATCCGGAGGAGACCAGGCTGTCATACCGGAACATTCCGACCTGAACACTTTTGTGGCTTACCTATCTGTGACGGACAAAGACAAAGGCAAAAATGCCGAAGTTCAGTGTAATATTGAAGGTGATAGATACTCCTTGGAGTCACAGAAGCCAAACGAATACATTATAAAACTTCGCACAATTCTCGACCGCGAACTTCAAAACGAAGACTACGTTGGTGTTATCTGCGTCGACTCTGGCAATCCAGTTATGACATCAAGCTCTGGATTTAAACTTATCGTCCAGGACATCAACGATCACGACCCTGTTCTACCTGAAACTGAATACGCCATCACGGTCGAAGAAGGTACCGAAATAGGAACTGTTCTTCTTAACGTCTCCGCCACAGATCAGGATGAGGGTGAAAATGGTCGCATTGGGTACCATCTGGAAGGCGAAAGTGCTGGTATGTTGGCCGTGTCCGACACTGGTGAAATCACTGTCAATTTGAAACCGGACAGAGAATTACAAGACAGTCTTGTTGTCAGGCTTGTTGCCAAGGATCACGGCAGCCCACCCAATTCTGCCACGGCTGTGATCACTGTGACGATCACTGACATCAATGATGAGAGTCCTGTTTTCAGTCCGAACTATTATATGTTTAATATCAGCGAAAATCTCGTAGGACACACGGTGGTTGGCCAGGTGTCCGCTGTAGACAGTGATTTGGGGAAGGGAGGAGAAATTCACTATCACTTGTCTTCTAACTACGACAGTCAGTTTTTCTCTGTTTCTAAAGACTCTGGCATCATCACGGCCGTTCAGCCACTGGATCGCGAATCTCGAAGTATTCATGAAATTGTCGTTATTGCAAAAGACAAAGGAACCCCGACTCTGTCCAGCTCCGTGTCAGTATTTGTGAAAGTGTTGGACGAGAACGACAACACGCCTCTCATTAGTTTTCCAGCTTACGACAATTACTCGGTCTCCATCCCAAGTACACTGGATGTCAACTCAGAAATTCTCAGTATTATCGCGGAAGACAAAGACGATGGCGAGAATGCTAATTTATCGTACGAATTGCTAGAACAGGAAAGGACACCGGAATATATCTCAATCAACGGAACATCTGGACAAATTACGGTGACAAAGAAATTCACGTCAGCCATTTCTCTAACTTTCAAGCTTTCCCTGGCGGTTCGAGACCATGGCTCTCCGCAAAGGGAGACATGGCGTAATTTCAGCATATTTGTCTCAGTTGTTAACGACACCGCCGTGTTGTCGGAGAGTAAGTCTGGACAGTACAATCTAGTCATTGTGATATCTGTTGTTGCCATGACGGCGGTGTTATCCGCTGTAATCTTGGCTACCATTTGCATCATCCGCAGACGAGACAATAAACAAGTCGAAGGAGACAACGTTCGTCCAGACCTATATGACAAGCCTACCACTAAAAGACACGACACGAAACACGCCAACGTCGGAGAAATTGTTCGAGGAGAAAAGGTGTTGGAGAGTCCCTACTCTGGACAGAACGTATATTCCCGATCCAAATACGATGATGCCCTGATGCAAAGCTCCTCACCCAAAAACATCCCCCCTTACACTGTCCAACAGACGACGGATGACCAAACCTTGGAGCAACAACACTTGCAATACATCCGTGATTTCTTCCCAAATGACTCGGGTATTGATAATTCAACCAACTCCTTTACTGACAGCAACAGAAATAACACAGCAAACTGGCAGGTGAGTGATATATACATGCAGTCACATTTTCAGTCGACGTTTTACATTTCCCGAATAAAACCCATACACAATAGTTTAAAATTGGGACTTATGTTTATAGCTTTAAATTCTATCTTCTTGAGGGACATTGTAGGGATAAAATCAATCCTGAAGGAAACAAACAAACTAGAATTCTTTGAATAGATTTTATGCTTTCTGCCGTTATCCTCTCTCTTGCTGTGACCCCGCGGTACGGAGTTGCCGAAAATGCGTGAAGATGTCGTAACACTTGAGATCTTGGAACACAAAACACACGATGTTATGACTTTAATCTTTCATTTTCAGTTAACCATAAAGCCATATTATATTTTTTTTCAGTCGCAGCCTAAACTTGCCAGTAGCATGAAACAGCCCAAGTATTCGACCGAGGCTCCCAAACGGTCCTCCCAGAGACAAAGGAACAGCTCAAAGAAACAGAGCCGACCCAATCGCGTGCAGTGGGCCCTTGCCCCTGATCGTCACCCAAAAGTGTGGGCCACAGACAGTACAGATTTCCATAGTCAGGTGTGTATCCCTAATGTACAGAGGATTTTGTAACAAATGAGTGTGTAAGTACAGAGGTATTCTTTAGACAGTTACACAGAGGATAACCCTATCGTGCCTTGCTTGTGGGCTGTCAGTATAAGTATGTACACAGGCTTTTCCCTAAAGCAGTTGCGATGGTTTAGTGATTAGAAATGCGCTTTGTTACACTGTAGTAAAATAACCTGAACTTCTCTCTCCGATGGGATGCTAAGAGACCAGACACTGTCCCCTCACCGATAAATATACTTATGTGACCTGGAGCAGAATACAAGAAGTGGAACATTTAAACGAATTTCAATGTATATGTTTGGTCTATTTACTCACACGAAATAACAAGATTTACCTCTGAAATCAGGACAAACGCTAAGCGAGAACAAAATCCTGATGCTTTTCACAAAGTTATTTTTCTCATACATGTCATCTCGGCTGTAGATGGCAAGAGGAGCGTGGAACAATGAACAATACAACGGGTGTATACTATATTCACAGCAAATCTGGGGCATTTTTCTTTTGGAATGCAGTTTTGTTGGCGTTTGGGTTGATGTGTGATGGGTTCGAATTTCTGCTCATGTAATGATAACATCAAACAGATCAGTGCCATTTAGTCGTGAATGGTCGCGTTCTATAGACTGGGTGTTGGATTACGCAGTGTTACCTGCCAGCCCGTGTCCTTCGCACCACATCGCCAATTGACTGATCGAAACTTCAGAAGCCTTTGGTCACCCGCGCCGTGTGCCATCTTAAAAGCGGTATGCATTTGTCCGTGGACTATACCATATGACCTCAGGCGCTCCAACTTCTGTCATAAAAAACGCGAGCTTTGTCCCTTCAATCTGAGAGCAAATCAAGCGGGGAAAGAATAAAACTGACACCCAAAGTGGTTAAAGAATCGGAATCAAGTCAAGCTTTTATAATATCTATTGAGACGCGTTCGACTGGAAACAGTCAGTCCTGAATGGCTTGGCGGTTTATGTGAAATCTATAGACTAATAAGGTCCATAAAGTTAGTCCCAGGAGGGTCAAATCTTGACTTTGATTGGCTGGTAATTACCCCAAGTTTAGAAGGCTACACTGCACTGGCCCGGCTCAATTGCCCTCACAACAGATGATACGTTCGCGCGCTATTCTTGCACTGCAGACATGTCATTTCTGACACCATTAGTATGAAGAGGCCCTCTTATCTGTACCAACCACAGACGGATTTCCTACTACGGGTATAAATGAATCCACAAAGCCTGCACATCTAGTATATATACGTAGTCCGCAAAGTAACCATAGATCATTATTGCCTTTCTTCCTGGAAACATTAAAATGTCCTCTCTGAGACATTAGCACCAGTGTAGAGGAGATTTCGGCGTCCTCTTGCAGTCGTCCATTGTGATGTACAAAAGCACGGTTATACTCAGGCTGAAGAAGTAATTATCGTTATATCCACACATGCATGGTTTTGTATAAACTGTGAGTTGATTACGGCAATCTGTGGGAATCTGTAACTTCACTGGATTCATTTTTGCTCATTTCAAGCATACGTCCTAACTAAATACGAGGCGACTGCAAGTTATTTTGTCAGCAGAAAACCTTTCACTTTTGTTGACGTTTCGCTCTTCGGAGTTTTGTGTGCGTAACATAAGGAGCACCTTGTGTGCAGTGAAGTTACAGTTTATACAGTTCCATTTATAGAATGCCAGTGGAAAACAGTTAACAAATATTTTCTCGCGAGACTCCTGTGGACATGGCTCTGTAGTAATTACTTTCATAGTTTTATTTTACCAGCTAGCAAGTAGCTGATAAAGACGAGGTGTTTTGAAATCTGTCGATTTTGACGATGTTGAGAAAGAGACATGGTAACAGTAGCGGGGTGTTAAAGTGTTAGCATTGAGGGAAACTGCGAACGTCCTTTTATTTAAAACATGTTCCTGTAACTTCGCGTTCGTCCATTGAGGGCAGAGGTGCCGACTGTTAGTTTTACTAAATTTCTCCCCGCTCGCGAGGACGAACAAAAACAAGCGGATTGGCAAATGAAAATTAAAAGGTTTAATCGAATGGCAATCGGTTTATCTGGCCATCCGGTATTGGGTTGTCCCCTGTCTTTTGTCACCATGTCCATGGAAACGCTGTTTCGTCCTCTGGGAGGGGTAGAGGGTGACAGTTAGACTGACTGGGCTGTACCCCTCAAGGAAACAGCTGATACGGCGACCATTCACTTCAGGCACAGCTAGATTGTTGGCTTGATTAAGTTTTCTGACCCTAAGGGCAGCTTCATCACCCGGCAAAAGCAAACCAATTATCGGTGTCATTATGCGTTTGGTGTCATCCTCGTGGGACAACCGTTGGCGATGGGGGCCAGGGCCCTTGAGGGTGCATCAACGGATAGCTGCGACAAAAACTAAAACATTTAATCCTCTAAGCCCTGGATTAAGCTGTCGTTCAAAAAGTAATTATAGGATGCATCAACTTGACCCGAGCCCAGCTTTCTAATCTTGCTCAGACTTGAACAACCTGTCACTCAAGAGAAGGACTGAAAGCCAGCCGTTTTAGATGCAAAGCTGTTCTTAATCACAGTGGGTGTTTTGTGTACGAATTAGGACAGCGTGGCAATGCACGGGCTTATAATAGACAAAATTCCAACACACGGCCAACGTAGATTGCACAGGAAGGTTTAACACAACCGGTACATCACTAGCTCCCAAATAAAACTCTTTCAACTGTTAGGAATGCGTGATTTTACGAATACAACTATTCATCATATAAATGACATACCTACTCTAACCTAATGTACATGTATAATCATGGCTGTGTCACACCCCATGCATATGTGCAGTCTGTCAAAAAAAAAAAGAAAAAAAGGGGGAAAACATTCAGCTGCAATTAAAACTGACAAGGTCTGCCCTTATTATCTTTTTGGTGATCTTTGTTTTTTTTATAACATTCTATCATATAATTTACTCTCGGAGAAGAAAATACAGCATAATCAAAGGACATACCGATAAAAACAAATATGTTACTTTTTATTGCGATACAAAAAAGTGAAGAAAATAATAACAATGTTAAATTAAGCAAAGCAGCCATAGCATTAGTGAAGATGTTATAATCTGCGTGCAGCTCACATCCAAGCTTATCCAACAGGCTACGCCAGAAGCCGCCATTGTTCGGTGTAGCAATAGTCAAAGCCATGACACAGCACACGTGAAAGGAAATGGTCAAAATCATTTAATCACACAGTCGGTCAAATCCAGTCCATTGTTTCGGATACCAAATAGTTTTAAATGTTTATCTTCGACTTTATCTTAACACTAAGGCCGGTTTTATCCATGTAGATGATATTTTGGTAAAAATAAACGCTCCAGGCATTAACCTCCATTATTATTTATTCACAGGATTTGTCGGAGGCAGGGATGTTCGGGCGGAAATCGGACGACTCCACAAGTGATTTGTCGGGAGATACGGGCACGAGTGACAGCGGCCGAGGGGGCAGCGACGATGATGTCCACAGGGGCTACTGTCTACAGATTGACCACGGTAAATGCTTGGGTGTGGCACAGATATAGGTGGATGGACATGGGTTGTGGTCGCAAGTGCTGATACCTGGTACCCAATGACCTTATAACAGGCCTTCAAAATAACAAGAGATATGACGCTTGCAATGGTGGTTCAAAATGCATGTCACCATAGCTGCGCAAATATCAATCAATCACTATGATTAATTTATTGGGAAACATCAAAAATCAACTATATTGCATTTTGCTATTGGAGTTTAGAACGTCAGAATTCTTGCATAGGCTAGAGGTAACTCGTTTTGTAGTGACATACAAACCCGGTAAATAAACCATTTTAGATGCTCGTAAACATTTCTGCGTTGCAATAAACCTGAAAAGTTTCACCCGCTTAGTCTATTAAGTGGTTCGGTGTTTGTTTGTATACCACACCTGTGTTTGTCAAACACGATCAGGAATATTGGTCTTGACCCATTCATCTCTGTCACTGTTTAGTTTTATGTGTCCAGTTTTATTGCCGATATCTCACTCGGGCCGTCAATGTACGCACGACTTACGACGCCGCTGGGGTCGGATACAGCCTGTATAGTGTCAGATTTCCACAAATTGCAATATCCGACACTCGATACTATATCATTCTAACACTTCTCATTTTTCTTCATCCACAGAAGGTGTTCACGGCCATTATGTGTAGAGCAAAGCAGAAAAACAGGCTTTTTTCCGGTCAGGTAATGCTATAAACTATTAATATTGGACTGACTATACCTCAGCTATCTCCAGCCATCGGGAGCGACCAGACGTGCTATTCTCGGCGGTGAAGGGAAATTACACAGAGGGGAACCATTCCATTGGCGTGTACCCGCTCAACACACACAAAGAAAACAGCAGTATCTTAGTTCTACATTAAGGAGGCCAGTCTGTTTTCAGTGACCAACTTGTGAAGTGAAACAGATGAAATTTTCGAAGCGGAAAAAACCAGATGGTTGTTTTCGACAGTGACACTATTAACAATCATTAGCTGATAGAAAAGCTGACATTCAAGATGGTTTTTTAACGTATATGTAATCAACCTCAGGGAACATTTCTATTTATGTACGGATTTACAGACTTACGGAGTTTTTAGCGTGTTGATAACCTCATGAGTTCATTTCTTTGCAGTGTTTTCCTAACTCGTAACGAAAAAAAAAATAAGTTTTGGTTTTTAAAATGTTTTTCGAATGTCTCATCTCATTTCATCCAGTATCACCTATAGGTATATACTACAAGGATCGTATACCTCCGTTACATGTGATGGTGCTTTTCCAAACTCCAGTTCAAAAAACTATCAAACTTCATGCTAAACGCTATCGCTACTGGGATACGTAAAATGATATACATATATCATAAATAAGTGAATCCCTACTCAAATGCACGTAGAATCGTTCCTACTTAAAAGTCTGGCCTTACCCCACATGTATCTGTGCATGTTAAACTTGGCTTGACAGACATGTGTGTAGGAATTCCCCTTTTTGATGATCATTTGTTTCCCAGATTGTCACAGTGTGTGGAATTTGAAAGTTGGATATTATGTGTGTTAGTGCTAGTTAATTAAGTCATATCACGTTTTTACAATGGTTGTTAATAACGATATTGTTGTTCATTATTCTGTGTTATCATAAGAATCTCTTCCACTGCCAAAAACATGCATTGATTCAGTCATCATTGTATATCTCATCATGTACATATCATTGTATATATCATTGTATAAAAATAACATACCCTAGCCTCATAATGATACAAAAATTGTTATTGGCTGGTTCATTCCGGAAGGACTGTATTTTCCCAGACTTCCGTCCATTGTGATTGGTTGACGATATATAGCGAGAATCCCCAACATGTGCAAATCGCAGAACACGATTCTGTAGCTGGGACTATCTCTGATATAAGACAGAAAAGGGACAAGGCTGCATTACATTTAATTCCACACAGGTATTTTTCATGTGTCCTGTTCACAGCACATTATACAAGATTTGACTGATGTCAATTCCGTGTAAATAAATATATTTATATATTTTGTTAAACTTTGTGTTTAAACGTTTTCACTGAATTTCTATTTAAACCTTACTTGGTTTAGCAGGAATTGGGCTGTTTTGAGGTCAAACTAAAAAGCTTTTAGCCAACTTTAGGGAATGTGTCAAAACCATCTCTTTAATTTCGTTTCTATCGGTGTACAGTGTGGAATTTTGCATACATGTTTGCATTCAAGTTGGGTCACCGTTCCCAGCGGAGCACATTGACCCAGGAGTCCATCAATATGTCGCTTTGAGTCTAACTCCGGTTCAGACTGGCTTCCTCTCCGTTCGCACGTGGGAAGGTCTGCCAACAACTTGCGGATGGTCATGGGTGTACTAATGCCTCTGCCTATTTTCCTCCCACCATAATGCTGACCGCCGTGGCACAGGTGAAATAATATTAAATATGGGGTAAAACACAAATCAAATAATCATGCAAATTTGATTAGTGTGATTAGTATAAATATATACACTGTAATTCAAGTCAACCGCCAGGAGAGATTGGCTTTGACATGAGAAACCACGATCCTTTGCCACGAACCTGACAAAATCCACCGCAGATTAACCAGTTACACAGTAATACATTGGATTCCTATAACTGCAGATGGGGGCCTCAGTGGTCGAGAGGGTTAGCGCGCTAGCGCGCCGCTATGACTCTGTGCCTCTCACCAATGCGCTGTGAGTTCAAGTCCAGCCCATGCTAGCTCCAACTCCAGCAACCTGTGGATGGTTGTGGGTTTCCCCGGACTCTGCACGGTTTCCTCCCACCATATTCGTGTATGTGAAATATTCTTGAGTGCGACGTAAAACACCAATGAAATAAATAAAAAAATAATTAAAGATAAATGCAGATTTGTTTCCCAACAAAGTGCTAGGAAGTACTTCTATACGCACTATACTACATGTATTATTTACACAACATAACTACGACTTCCCAACAGGAGTCACAAGTCGGAAAACTGACCATACATATTTGTGATCCCTATGCCATAAGAATAAGTTGCCGTCGTCTGATAGAGTTGGTCAACCAATATGAATTAGTTATGATGAAGGTCTCCACAGCAATGTGGTCGGGGGTTTTCCTTCCACCATAATCCTCGCCGCCGTCACATAAGTCAAATGTTCTTGAGTACGGGGTAAAACACCAATCAAATAAATAAATAAATCCTCTGTAACGTCATTCTGCTGGTGGACGACTTCGTCAACGACGCCTTTTTTTCTTTTTAATGTGATGACAACATACCATTTAGACGTAAGCGTCAAATCCCACATTCGCGAGTAATTCTAGACTACTGACGTCCGATAAATTAATGGACACACTGCAAATTGCTCTGCTTTGGATTTTTTTTTTTTTTTTTTTTTTTTGTCCTAATTCTGCTCTAGCCATGGTGCTATAGGGGGCGTAAGTTGCTACTGATCAAGGATTTGAATGAACAGTTAGAATAAAACCCTCATGGTACATGTGGTGGCAATCTAAGATGACGGGTTTCGCCGGTTACGTGCAACCTAAGGGTAACCATCACACTTTCGTCACTACTCTGGTGTTTTGTTTATTTATTTGATTGATGTTTTACGCCATACTCAAGAATATTTCACTTATACGATGGCGGCTAACACTGTGGTGGGAGGAAACCGGTCAGAGCCCGGGGAAAACCCACGACCATCCGCAGATTGCTGACAGACCTTCCCGAGCATGAGCTGGACTTGAACTCACAACGACTGCATTGGCGGGAGGCTTCGGGTCGCTGTGCTGTGATAGCGCGCGAACCGACCGAGCCACGGCCTTAAACAGTATTATGGTCACATTATTGTGGGACCATGTATTGCAACAATACGATTGAACACCTCAACTAATATAAAATTTAGATATGGGGACTCCGCACAGATAAATGGAAGGCCGTCATTAAAGTACGTATTATATTCTATACTGTGCCCTGTTTCACAAAGAAATTGTTCAGTGTTTTATTGAAATGAAATCACTCCGTTGTCTGGCGGTTACAGGGCAATTTTACGTAGAAATGGTGGAGAAAAACGGGTGTAAACCATCACCCTTTGGCAAGTTGGTGACAAGCTTTCCCACGAGCGCCACAAGCCATAATATATAACTTCATGTAACACCACACAAGAGATTGTCGTCGACCACTTCTGGCCACGAAGGTCAAAAGAACAACATCAGCAGAGGTTTCTTCAAAATTCCCTGGCTTAGAATGGGGTTGAACTCCCACCTTATGGAACACTACAACGTATTTATTCATTCATTTGATTGCCGTTTTAAGCTGTACTCAAGAAAAAGTAGCTTACACAACAGAGGCCAGTACTATGGTGTGGTGAAACCCGGGAGAGTCCGGAGGAAATCCACGACCATCCGCAGGTTACTGGCAGACCTTCCCACGTACGATCGTAGAGGAAGCCGGGGTGAGTCAAATAAACAAATATAAAATGGTACATGTAGTGCTCACTTTAAAATAGCTCTAATATCAGACTTCACACAACACTATATAGTTCCGCTCAAAAACGCCTATTTAAAGGGAGTTAACACAAATCCGAACGTCGCCCGACTTAATTCCCTTGAAACAGATTCATGAAGAATGATACGGTAATGGAGCTGCGCATTTACCGTTTACGGCCCGCATTTATCAACAACATTAATCGCTCTATGATGAGACAACGACGACAACAACTGGCTTCTCCGTAGGTTTTCATGGAAAGAGGAAACTGGAAGGAAACCACCAATCTTCCCGGAAAGTGACGCGTAACCCTAGATCTAACCTATGTATGCAAATCGCTTATTTTAATACAACGTCGGCCATCGCAGAGTCTACTACACCAATGGGGAGATTTATTAATTTGACTGATGTTTAACTGTGTGCTGAAGAATTTTTCAGTTGGGCGAGGGCGATCAGTCTTATGGGTGGATGAAACCGGGGCCACATTAGGTTAAGAGCAGAAAGACCTCATACAACTATATATACAAACATTTGGAAAGACACAGACATATACTGCGAACCAAGATATCCAAGAGAAATAAATCAAATGCCATCTATTTCAGGGTTGATAATTTACTCTTCTAGCTTCCGGTCAATATATTTTTTGCAATGTATTATTTTCATTAACCTTTTCTTGACATAGGATTAATATTTAAGAACATGTCATTTATCATCAGACAAAATGATATACATGTTTTGTTACATTGTTCCAATCACAAAATTAAGTCGCAGTCTGGAATGTATCACAAGCACTATCACAATGTGGAAGTTCACGTGAGAAGATGAGTTAAGGTTGCCATGGTTTAGCATGCCACATTCACCCAACCATCACGCGTTACGTAGAAATCGCGTGATACTGGGGAGGTTTATACATGTACCGTATTTGGCACTGTCAGCATTCCTTTGTCTCCCGGAACTTGTCCTGTAAGGCTTACTGAAGTCCTACTTCTGTTCCTTCTGTCTTAGTCTCCACTGTTATCTTTTCAATGTCTTTGCTTGTCCGCGAATGGAGGAACCTACAGGGTGATTTCTATTATCAGGGTGCCCTAGCCTGCTCTTTTATCTCTGCAGTGTCTCTTACAGGAAGTCCTGAGGGTCGAGGACGTCCCTGGGCAGCCTTAACTTTCTAAGCTTGTCCGGTAAAGTTTGGGAAGGGCAAGGATGACTTGTGCTATTACAAAGTCCCGTCGTACTCTGCACCGTAACTCTCATACTCACAGGACTGCACAGAAATCCTCACAGTGTTTGTTTGTCTGGTGTGTCTCCGAAGTCCCATCTTTCTTACTGTTACCTTCACAGTGTCCCTGCATTGAAGGTAAGAGTAGGGAAGTGAATGGGTGAATTGTTATATCAGTAAGTACTCCTGCTTTACTTGCCACAGTTACCTTAGAAAGTCAAGTAATGGGAGGACGGGATGGGGGACTTGTGATACCAGAGAGACCTTCCAGCCTTACTCTGGTCTGTATCCAGGACATCATCCCTGCCATTCCATTAAGGCTTACGTAGTCAAATGGCAGGATTGTGCATATACTGTAGTCAGCTCCTCCTGCTTTACTCTGCACTATTACCTTTATACCATGTCATGATCCCTGCTTGTCCACTAAGGTTTACCAAACCAAGGGGACAACCCTTGCCCTTAGACAGTACTTCCTGCTTTACTCTGCACTGTTACTGTTACGCCATCCCTGCTTGTCCACTAAGGTTTACCAAACCAAGGGGACAACCCTTGCTATTAGAGAGTGCCTCTTGCTTTACTCTGCACTGTTACTTTTACAATATCCCGCTTGTCCACTAAGGTTTACCAAACCAAGGGGACAACCCTTGCCCTTAGAGAGTGCCTCTTGCTTTACTCTGCACTGTTACTTTTACAATATCCCGCTTGTCCACTAAGGTTTACCAAACCAAGGGGACAACTACCCTTAACGAGTCCCTCCTGCCTTAGTCTGTACACCCAGGTTAAAAAGAATAGACTTGAGATTCATGGAGAGGAAGGTACTGTCATTGGCTGCTCCTCTCAACAGCTCCTGGATAACACTGATTATTGTGTACACTTCAAAGTATTTCTTGTTGGATCTGCAAAAAAAAAAAGAGTGCAAAAGGATGGAGGTCAAATCTTTTCTGCGTGTGAAAACATAAAGCACTCATTTTGATAACAGGAGAGTAAAATTTGATCAAACACCATGTTTGCCACCACCTTATTCTTTAAGTGGTCTGAGCCTGTATGGGCCCAGGTTGTAAATTTGTTGAGCTTCTTTTACTCTACATATGAATCTTTTGCCTTTTGTAACATCTAGTATGAGACTTTCAAAACTTCTTACATTGATGTGAATCAGAATACATCACTATGAATAGTAATAATCCGAGCATGTTTATTACACTGCTGTTTCAACAGAGAATGGAATTTCACTTAACAGACTCACTTCATTTTAGAGAGTTTCTGGAGTATGATGCTGATTTTCTCCAGCACCTGAGTGTCAAGGTTTGGAGACCTAAGTGCCATGGCAACCGTTCTGAACCAGTACTCATTACTACAGCTGTCTAGGAAGTGCTGGAGGAAGGCAGACTCCATGGACATCTGCAGGTAGATATCCACCGCTGATGACAAAAACGTCTGAAACAAACATGGGCAGAGGATACAATAAAAAAAATTGGCATTAATTTAGCTTCTAACAATCTTGATGAGTTGGTTACTCTTTCCAATCAAGAAAAACAGTACTGTTCTCTAGAAGTGCTTCGTTCTTCATAGGCACATACAGAGAAACATGTACATGTAAAAGGAAATGCATATATTTCAACCCTAAGGACAACTACATAATTTTTTCAATTTACTGATCTGATTGCTGTTTTACGCCATACTCAAGAATATTTCCCAGCAGGCAACCGAGCAGAGCCCTGGGGAAAACCTCGACCATCCGCATAATGCTGGCACACCTTCGAAAACTAAATAAGAACATACATGTACATAGCCCTTTAGCATCTCCATGTATGTTTATCGTTTATTTTTAGTGGCATCCTAGTTTCTTTGTTTGTTTGCTTGCCTTGGGTTGAACACTGCTTTCAACATCGATTCAGTCACATCACAACAGTGCCAACACCATTCACAGTGCTGCCTCAATGAACGTTACACCCAAGACACCAGACACAATGTCCCACCAACTACATCACAGTTTCTTACATACACACTCAAGTGACCAGTATTTGTTCTATGCCCTTAACTTATGCCGAACACAACATGATGTGCAGAGATTAGAAATTCAAAAGTTTCAGGCAGGGCCCAAGCATGGAATGAACCTGCTGGGCAGATGGAAATGACTGTCCTTCAGCTGCTTAATAGCGGCATATTACAGGACAACTCTTTTGGCAATTCATGGGTCTTGTTTATTGAATTGTTGCAGTAAAGCCTACTGCAACTACAGGGTTTCACAGAAATCATGGTTTTATCAATGTATATACTGCTTGAAAGCTGTGACTAAACAAACATGTGAAACAGTGAAATACAGTCCAGATAAAATGTCTCAACAATGACATCAACTGTCTCTAAATGATACTGTGTATGTCCTTACCTTGTGGACTGGCCTGAGATAGGGCAGGATGATGGGTGTGGCCTGGTAATACAGGAACAGGTCTTTACAGGTGTTAGACTTCAGGTCATTTCTCAAGCAGTCAAACACATGGGCAAGGACATCAGCTGACCAAAAAAATATGTTTATTTAGTAGTAAAATGCATCACCATTAATGTATTTATTTGCCTGATTGCCATTGGTGTCTGACATATTCTTACGAATACTTCACTCACATCATAGCAATGTGGCTTTATGGGATGAGACACCCAGTTTCAGTGATTAATGCAAAGTTCCAGGCTCTAGTTTCATGAAGTGTACTAGCTTCAGTAAGCTCTGAAATTATTAAGACAGCATATGTTTCAGAAGTATGGAGTGTATGTAGCTGAGGACTATTTAACACTAAGTATACTTCATAAAACTGTCCCCTGCTCAGCCAGATGACGATGGATTCCAACACACCAAAGTGTTGATCAAAAGCCATTGGCTGGCAGGCCACCTAGACTTCTAATAGCTAGACTGTCACTTGACCATTGATCCTTAACTAGTTTTCAGTCAACCAATAACCACATGTATGATGGCTGTCAGGTTAATAGGTGGAGGAAACCAGAATGTCCTGAGAACCATCAACCTCCAGCAAGCTACTGACGAACTTCACCACTTCAGACAATCAGACTTGTTGGTGGTAAACCAGTCGTCTTCAGTGAACGTCAGACAGCCATAGGAGAGCTATCAACCCCTTCAATGGTGTCAAGCAGCAGGGTCAATGAACTTTTAACAAAATGATATTTATTAATTTATTTGTTTGATTGGTGTTTTTTTACACTATACTCAAGAATATTTCACTTATAAGATTATGGTGGGAGAAACCCAGGACTATCCACAGGTTGCTCACAGATCTTAACAAAATGATCAAAGGAAGGGATATAAAAGCATCCATGTAACAGAGTACATTCATACACACACCTTGTGATAATGTTTTTAGTATGATCAAAGAGGACAGAAATCTTGTGTGCAGATCTGTGCTTTTGAAGAAGTAAGTTTCCCTGGATTTCTCTCCCCTTTCTTCTCTTGCAGGGGACACTGGGGCTGTCACGGAGATGGCTTTGTCCTCGCCGTGGAATCTGACCCCCCTCGGTTTGTATAGCTCCTCTCCCAGCCGCCTCAAAGTTGATGTCAACCCAGTCTATTAACAACAAGAATATTTCAGCCCCAAATTATGGCTATTTAGGACAAAGTTAGTTCATTCTAACAGATCCTTTTACAGACAGGAACATATGCATAAAATACTGATACTAAAATGTAAACAAGCTGAGTGTGCAACCTCATTTACAACAGAACAGTGAAAAGATACCAAATTTGCCATCTTTATCTGTTTACATTTGTGCTATTCCAGGATATGATGAAAGGTATTATCTGTAAAAGTATCTATGCAAATAAACACCCTGAACCCAAGTGTATATCTCCCATGAAATTTTTTAGAAACCTATCAAACTAATCATACAAAAATGAATAAAAAGTGTTCTCTCTCTGTTTTTTTCCTTCAATTTTGGAACACATTTGCCATCTTTACTACTCCCATTTATATGTATTTTGTCAGTGTTACTCAAGAATATCTGAAACTGATGCTCAGTCTACATTGCTTGCATGCACAGAATCACAGGCGTAGTCATTCCTTTACTGATCTCCCTGAGTTCAGAGTTGATTTTACTGTGTTCACAACAACCTACATCACCGTCCTAGATCATTAATAGTTGGGATGACAGCTGACAGCTGGTGAAGCCTTGTTTTTAAAACAATTTTCACACTGTGCTGAGAAAACTTACTTGGAATCCCTGATATACATGCTTGGATATGCCATAAACAAAATGTAGATTACAACAATCATGAAAAGCAAAACTTGTACACAAGGTTAAAATACAATGAAACCAATAACTTTAGCACCGCTGACTCTGGCATCCTCAACTGTATTAAAGTTGTCTCTGTTAAAGTATCTCTGTTTCTGATACACTTTATAATCTACATATTTTCATTACCTGGGGAGTCTTTGCCTGTTCAAGATTTAACAAGGACCAATAAACAAACTGCAAACAAGGCAGGTAAATTCGGTTGTGGCTACCAGGAAACTCTCTTATCACCTCAGCCAGACAAGGCAGGACCTGTAGAATGGAAGATTTATACAAATCACTGTTAACATTTTACAATGTTAAACTCAAAGAACTGTGTACAAACTCACCTTACAGAGGAATCACACTGACAATCAGTCACAACTCACCTTCAGACAATTGTTATGTATGAGATCTGAGGAGTGTAAGCTCTTATGTGGTTAGACGGACTGGTCTGTGACTACCACGGCACAGGTGAAGTTTCACTATCCTAACCCTACCACAGAACTGTGTACAAACTCACCTTACAGAGGAATCACACTGACAACCAGTCACAACTCACCTTCAGACAATTGTTATGTATGAGATCTAAGGAGTGTAAGCTCTTATGTGGTTAGACGGACTGGTCTGTGACTACCACGGCACAGGTGAAGTTTCACTATCCTAACCCTACCACAGAACTGTGTACAAACTCACCTTACAGAGGAATCACACTGACAACCAGTCACAACTCACCTTCAGACAATTGTTATGTATGAGATCTAAGGAGTGTAAGCTCTTATGTGGTTAGACGGACTGGTCTGTGACTACCATGGCACAGGTGAAGTTTCACTATCCTAACCCTACCACAGAACTGTGTACAAACTCACCTTACAGAGGAATCACACTGACAATCAGTCAAAACTCACATTCATACATTTGTTATGTATGAGATCTGTGGAGTGTAAGCTCTTCAGTGGTTAGACGAGCTGGCCTGTGACTACCATGGCACAGGTGAAGTTTCACTATCCTAACCCTACCACAGAACTGTGTACAAACTCACCTTACAGAGGAATCACACTGACAATCAGTCAAAACTCACATTCATACATTTGTTATGTATGAGATCTGTGGAGTGTAAGCTCTTCAGTGGTTAGACGAGCTGGTCTGTGACTACCATGGCACAGGTGAAGTTTCACTATCCTAACCCTACCACAGAACTCTGTACAAACTCACCTGACAGAGGATTCACACTGACAATCAGCCACAACTCACCTTCAGACATTTGTTATGTATGAGATCTGAGGAGTGTAGGCTTTCCAGTGGTTGGGTGGGCTGGTCTGTGACTACTTGCCGTAGGTGAAGATCGGCCACCCAGTCCAGTAACACACCCAGGATTTCATACATGCCACTGCTTGCCTATACGTAAAACAAGTTTTTGAAATCATTGTCAATAAAAGACAGTATATTCGAAAGAGGATGTATGAGGCCTAAAGTACGCAACCCTAAGGTATGATGCCTGATGTAACATCTGGTTTTAAGCGGGAAAAACATATAAAACTTTCAGAGCACTATTGAACTCCCAAATCCTGCTGATGGTTGTGAGTTTTCCCTGGGCTTCCTCCCACCATAATGATGGTTGCCCTCACATAAGTGAAATATTTGAGAATGACATAAAACAGCAATCAAATAAATAAAGAAAACTGAACAAAAATCTTTGCTCAGGATGTTTCATAAATTTAACCACTCTGACAGACATAAAGGGCCAGTTTAGTTCTGAACCAACCTTGGGTTTGCTGGCTTTTGCACACTGCCCATCTTTCACCTTTTGTTGCTTCCCTTGTTTATCATCAGAATGACCTGCAGAGGGCACTGCACTAGGATTACTTAAATGCTGTGTCTGAGGTCTCTGACTGACTTCTTGTCTTCTCTGAAAATATTGCATCATTACACAAATAATGTACAATGCGCATGTGTAATTTATTTATTTATTTATTTGATTGGTGTTTTACGCCGTACTCAAGAATATTTCACTTATACGACAGTGGCCAGCATTTTGGTGAGAGAAAACCGGGCTGAGCCCAGGGCAAACCTCCAATCATCCGCAGGTTGCTGGCAGACCTTCCCTAGTATGGCCGGAGAGGAAGCCAGCATGAGCTGGACTTGAACTCACAGCGACTGCATTGGTGGGAGGCCTCTGGGTCATTGCGTGCGCTAAACAACTGAGCCATGGCAGCACCCGCGCAAGTGTAATTGAGACAAAAATCTGACAACATGACAAAATGCAAGTAGCGATCAGTGTAGCCTAAATGACCTAATATTGCACTTAAGTATATCTTCAAAGGTAAATTAATGTGTTAAAATATTACTTCTGGTCCTATTTTTCCAGGAGGTTATCCTCCTACTTTCCAAAAAAACTTAAAAACAGCTTTCTAAAATCAACAGAATTCTCAAAATCAGGAGAAACATCAGTACAGATTTTTCTCAACACACAAGTACTACTGCAATAAGAGGTATGTCACTTAAGAAATGCAGTTATATTTCAAAAGTAAACAACAGTGTTTACCTGCAGATTGGTGAGCCTTGACTGTAGACTAATGGACTGCTTTTCAAGCTTATCATGCTGGGTCTGTAACGTCTGAAGCTGAGTAGATTGAGAACCATCATAAAAGTGAGTGAGTCCTTGGGGTTTAACATCATGCTTAACAATGTTTCAGTCATTGAAGAGTCCTTCCAGTGTGTGCATATAGTGTTTCTTCTTGTGGCAGGGGGAATCCATGCTGCCAAAGTGATGCTGCCACTGGAACAACATGCCGAAGACACCAGACATGACACCCCACCCAGTCACTTTATACTGACACCAGGCCGAAAAGTCCTGTTTCATTGCCCTAACCTCTGAGCGCCAAGAGAGGCAGCAACAACTACCATTTTTTAAGTCTTTGGTATGAAGCGACTCGGGCTTGAACCTGGATCTCCCGAGCTTGAGGTGTATGCTCTAACCACTAGACCACTCAAACGTTCCAACATCATAAAAGATGCTCCAGAGAAACAAGTACACATATATCGAAAACTAAGAAAAGAACTAAACAGAATGGCCTGCAAGTTTCTATCTGAATCCTTCAGCAAGGCTGAAAAACTCCAGCGAAATTATTTAAATACTACAATAGAAAAAAACAAAGTGTTAATGAAATTACTTGAATATTCGAACGGTCTCTTCCAAAAATGGTAAAGGAAATGAGTAAGAGATTGTGCCATGGTTAACAGTACCTCTTTCCTTAAAGTGTCATTGGCTACTTTCAAGGTTTCAAAATTCTCCTTCAGTCGTTTGTTTTCTTTTCCTTTTTCACGCAACTGCTGTTCCAAATCTGAAACTTCCTTACGATGCTTCTTGAAAAGTAACACAGAAGGAAAAGAATAAACATTAAGTGCCCCAACACAGTCACCTGTTTATTTGTATATTTGTATAAGTCGTGTGAGTGTACACGGTGTCCACTCATCTTTACTTTGATGCTTTTCCCACAACCCTCTGAACATTAACATTAATCATCTGAAAATTAACAGACAGGTGACAACATGAAAACAAATCGTGATCTTCTGGTACATTGTAGTCATCACATAGCATAAAAATTAGTGAAACTGATAACAGAATCTGCAGATCCATACTAATGCAGCTGAGCTAGGCACAGTGTTAAGCGATAGACTTTGAAAAACACTTTGACCATTACAACCACCACATGCCTTATGCCTACCTCCTCTGCCCCCCTCAAGCGTTGTCGAATCTCAAAGTCTGTAATCGTCTGAATGCTATTCTCAGAAATTGTTGCAAGTCTCTCCCGTTCCTTGACAGCTTGTTCACGTTCACGCAGAATTTTATTCTCCTCCTTCAATACATTTAGTCAGTTTTTATTTTATACACGTCAGTGCCAGAGCCACTGAAGTGTAGTGACAAATGTATGGACATTCCAATGAGAAATGGTAAACAAATAAATTTCCATAAAATGGTACTTTCATTAGTTCTGCACAAAAAAACACAACTTACATGTATTTGTGAAGTAACAATTTCAGATAAGAAAAAAACAACTTATCTATATATGAGTCTGAACACAGATAAAAAAATCTAGCATAGCAATGAAGTTATTGAAATTATCTCCCAAGCCAATTTATGCTTTTTACAAAAAAATCTGTCAAATTCCAACAGCAGAAGCTTGCAATAGGGATCCACGAATAACTTTAAATGTCTTACAAGTACCTTCAGCTTATTACTGATCATCTGCAGCTCCTTGTATATACCTCGTATTTCTGCCGGAGTCAATGAGGGCACTGTTGACACAAACAATCAAGTAACTTCACGCAAAAGCATTTCATTGTCATCCTTCCTCCAAAACAAACCTTACAACATATTTCTAAGACCAACAGAACACTCAGAATGAGGCAAAATGAGCAAATTAACGGAGAGAAGTTAAGGTCATTTATTCTACTCACAACATCACAATTTATCAGATGCAATATGAAAATGAAAAACATTGGATCACAATACAGCTACAAGGTCCAGGCACTACTAGGTTCCAATGTAGGAATGCAGAACAACGTCATTAATTAGAATAACATCATGGTTTTAGAGTTGGGCTCCCAAACACTGTCACCAAATACAGCCATAGGGTATGGCACACCTGACATGGATATGTTCTATGCTGGGTAAATATACACATGTATTTAGCATATTCCCAAAATGTATCAATCAATTGAATAAGAAAGTATTTAAGTGTGTATAACTTGTTATGAATTAGTTATCTGCAGGTTGAGTTCTCTCCTCAGTCTCCTAAAAGATACTGTACCACAAAAAATTTTAAAATTATCTTACCAGCCTCACTATCAGATTTATCTGACAGTTCGGAGCTGGAGCTGTAGGTAGTAGGGCCGATGTGGACATGTTTCAACTTCTGCCTCTGCCTCTGCCTGTCCACTTGCAGGTCCAGAGAGGTCAGCTCATCTGACTCCAGCAGGTAGCCATACTGCTTCTGGCCTGCAGGAACACTCTCTATAGGGGTGACCGTGGAGTCTACAAATAACAACAGCTGATTCAGAATGTGTAACAGTAAGTCCACAGTGGGGAGTAAACTGGATTCCAACATGTTACCATACATTTATATATATCTCATCAGTCAAAGCCAAGGGTTTGAACTAATGCAATTTGGACCCATCAGCTCTGCAGTGTTCCTACTATTGGTAAACACAGATTTAACCAGAATCTGAAATCAGGGAAGGGCCTCCGTGGTCAGAGGGGTTAGCAAGGTAGTGTAGCGCAATGACCAGAAACCTCTCACCAATGCAGCTGCTCTGAGTTAAGTTCAGTTCATGCTGTCTCCCCCTTTAACTGTACATGGGAGGATCTCTCAGCAACCTGCAGTTGGTCATGGACTTCACTCTGGCTCTACATGGTTTCCTGCCATCATGATGCTGGCCCATTGGATAAATGAAATATTCTTGAGTACCAGGAAACACCAATCAAGAAAATAAAGAAATAAATCAGGGTATCTCATTTTCCCCCGTGTTTCAAAGACAATGACACCTAACCACAACCACCACCCTTCCCCCTCCCCCATCAATTTTAACCCATTCACAGCATATTATTAACGATGATTATTGCTAAATGCACTCTCACAGATTACCATTGAGCTTACCAATGTCACTTTGTGCCTCCTCCTCTTGATCTGAGAAATACATGCCTATATTTTATTCACTCTGTAAACTGTTAATCCTACAAAACAAAGTTGTGTTTGTCATTATTCCAGACCGTGGACATCAGGGCATTAGCACTTTTACTCATGCTAACATGCTTTGCTCAAAAAGACATGGTGGTGAAAACACTGTCAAAATGACTTAAAAGTTAATACAGAACTCTGCTTTGCGGCCTCATGAGTCGAACACTAGGTTTCATTAACTCTGCTTCGCGGCCTCATGAGTCGAATACTAGGTTTCATTAACTCTGCTTCGCGGCCTCATGAGTCGAACACTAGGTTTCATTAACTCTGCTTCGCGGCCTCATGAGTCGAACACTAGGTTTCATTAACTCTGCTTCGCGGCCTCATGAGTCGAACACTAGGTTTCATTAACTCTGCTTCGCGGCCTCATGAGTCGAACACTAGGTTTCATTAACTCTGCTTCACGGCCTCATGAGTCGAACACTAGGTTTCATTAAATTGCAGCTGAAATGTTATTTCAAACCAGTGACCGTTCATACACAAATTAGTAATATGGGTTATACCAAGCATATCATATGGTTTATTTTTACACTTGTGGGTGGTAAATAGCTAATGGTCCAGTAGACATAATTACCCACACTAGCCATGGAAAACTAGGATTATATACAATTCGTTGCTTGATCTCAAAGAAAAATGCCTCAAACTCCAAGTGTGATGTAAGGTTTGTGTACAGTTATCCCAGTCTGATAGTTACCTCAGCAAAGTATTTAACAAACCAAGTGTACAAAACAAATGCCGTTCGGAAACTTTTAATGGGTTGGTTAAACTTTTCTTAGCTGTATAACATATGTTGTTGTTGTTGCTGCTGAACTGTGGTTCCCACACTGACTCAGTAATGAAGGTAAAAGAACACTTATACCGAATACTAGTCCGCAAATGACCCGCTAATTACTGTACATGTAAATAGGACTATCCTAAAGACAAATATACCGAGTCCACATTCATAAGGAAGCGAGTATAAATTTAGGAATATGCCATTTGCAGTCCGATATTTGGATTTACTTACTACTTAGTCGAACAACAACAACGTTGTCAAAATGTCAAACGTGTTCAGACATGAGCTAACAGTTTCGCACATGTCACTTAAATTACCACACATAAAAATGTTATGCATACGCTTGTCAAGTTCAGGAAAAAGTCAGTCTTACATTCGCCAAACTGTTCGTTTTCGTTAGCATGTTCACTCTCAAATTCTATACATCATCACCAGATTCCAACTTCTCTCCCAGTCGCCATTTTAAATTTGGAGCCACAAGTGTCATGTGGGCTTTTGCAAAATTCCAGATGTGGAAAATTAGCGAAAGAGGTTATCGCGAGGTGCCAAAAGGAAGCTTGCAGACTGACGAAAGTCATGGACTTTAAGGACTGGAAAAGGGGAAGAATTATTATATATCAAGGGGGAAGAGTTGGTGTAAAATGGGGGAGGGAGGGGATCTCGATTTTTTTCTTGTTTTGTAGCAATTATTTGGTAATCTTTTTCGATGTGTCATTACCTTTTTCCAAGTCAACCAAACTACATCATTTACCCAAATCTTCGTGAAGGTGTATAGTTTTGTTTG
This sequence comes from Acanthopleura granulata, assembly GCA_016165875.1. Classification (NCBI taxonomy): domain Eukaryota; kingdom Metazoa; phylum Mollusca; class Polyplacophora; order Chitonida; family Chitonidae; genus Acanthopleura; species Acanthopleura granulata. The sequence continues at coordinate 11,469,060 of JABBOT010000005.1, read as the reverse complement.
AAGTAGCTTACATTTATTCACACCGTGCTTTACATCATCTTAAATCACTTATAGTCCTATCTATAGATAGATGATACATTTAGCCCTAAATTGTAGGTCTACAACTTCTTTTGTGCATATATGTGAGACCAAACCTTTTTTTCCGATCCAAGGATATGAAGTTTACAGAAAATCGAATGCACATAATGATGTTTTCCATCTGCCAAATACATGAAAGTGTGTTTAAGCGACATATCAGCACGCATCATTTCGGAGAGCGAAAGTGCATGAGATCATCAGGGTCAGGATCATGTAGGTCTATGCAGGCAGTTTTTCACCAGATCAGAAGAGCCCAAATTAGCTGGTACAATATATCATTTTTAAAAATAAACAACTGTGATTGTGATAAAAAAAAAATTCATTTTTTTGGAGGACGTTATGAAAAAAATAGGCCTACGTCTTTTCATCTTCATGTGTCAATGCATTAATGCACGTAGGTTATATACATATACATTATAAATTGAGACACATAATTAGTATCGCTTGAACAGTCATCTCTCCATTTTTATTGCTATTTAATACTGCTCAAAATTCCTGTTGTGTAGGCTTCCCTGGCCTGTCGTGGCGGTTAGCATGCTAACACATTACAATGACCCATGCAGTGGCCTCTCACCAATACGGTGATCGCCGTGCATGAGTTCAAATGCAACTCTGGATGTCTTGCTGTCAGGCCGTAAAGACGGGGAGGTATGCCAGCAGATGCGGATGGTAGTGGGTTTTCCGTGAGCTCTACCCAACTTCCTCACGTCATAATGGCGACTGACGTAGTATAAGTCAAATATTCTTGCGTATAAAGCACCAATCAAATAATTAAATAAATAAATAAATAAATATTGCACCTGATAATGAAACATCAGATATGAAGTAGCTGCATTGTACATCATTTCATGTACATCTTTTAATGGTGCCATATAGTGATATTATAAAATATTTATTGTGTTAACAGCTGTTAAATATTGCAAGACATGCGCGTGGTCAAGAAAAGTGCTGAAAAGTCATAAAACTCGAAAGTATCTGTTTGCAGCCAACCGCCCCCACTACCCCATCCCCTCACCCCTCTGACAAGCATGCATGCAACATCTCGGAGCACATGCAGTAGGCCCTCCATCTGCCAATATCAACATGCTTAACAAGACCTTATCTCCACGTCCATAAAGGCGAATGTTTGACTTTGATTCGTTTGCTCAAAAAGAATGATTCAGTATGGACTTCATTAATAACAAAGTCTTATACCCACAGTTGGCCTATATATGTGTTCGTGGTTCTATATATGTACATTTAGTTTAATTATAATAAAAAAACATATAAAATGGTGTATTTTTTCAAATGATGAATGTCAACATGGCCACAACATGTATACATATAGGCCTATGATTAATGAGCACATTATTCAAGAGCTCACATACATGTATATGTAATCCTATGACCCCGCGCTCTGCATCTGACTTACATTTAAAACAGACAGAGACTTCGTTTGCCTCGCATCAATGTTATTGCTAATCATGTCGCCTGTACGCCTGAAAATTCGTCAGTAAATTGACAAAGGTCTCTCCGGCACTCTGGCTCCCTCTTCTCACAAAACTGTACGAATGAAAAAATTCTTGAGGCTTGTGTTATGATGTAATCAACGATGTAATAAATAAATAAATAAATAAATAAATAAACAAACAAACAAACAAATAAGCAAATATATTATCATGCAGGACCTTGATCAGTAAGACTACATACTTGGATCCAGCTCTCGATAACTGATTTGCCAGGTACTTATAGCGAAGGTCTGTGTTTTACTCTGGTTTCCTTCACCGATAAATCTTACCACCATCATATGTAAGTGAAAAATCCTTGGGCACGGCGTTAGAAAATCAATCAGCTACATAAATAAATAAATAGTCCCCAATTGTGGCAATTCAAAACACAGCCACATTGCTTAATTTATGTCAAACTGTATAACGTGCCGGAAAGTCAACAATTCTAGCCGAATGTACACATGTATTTATTGAACAAGTACAGTATATAATGTATGCACATTCTGGGACAGTACCGGTAACCTGTTGGGATCACCAATTATGTCAAGATACACAACTACAATGACTGTTTCAATTACGTTTTCAATCTTTATTTAATTAGAGTCGGAGTTGATATGCAAATTTTATGAGACAACATGCACAAATAATGAAGGTGAGAAGAAAACAATATAAATACAGATCCTTAAGAGCATGACATCATACAGGTGTATAAGTAATGACACCGTCGTCATTTTTACTCAATGAAGTGCGAAAAGGTTGTGTAATATCAAAATTTTACGTCATACAATCATATGGACAATGCAGTATATATTAAGCATTCACGAGAAAACTGTACAAACCCTCGCAGCAATGATCACTTGCATCACTCTACCATTTACGGCTTTCGGTGGCTCATTTACAAAATGCGTCCTTCTAGTGGAAACCGATGGCCTATAGACACACTAGATTGCGGTTCGAATTCAACCCCCGCTACTTCTGGGGCGGCTTTTCATCTGGTACCTGCTTAAAGGCAGTGGTTTCCCCTGGGGAAAGAGCGACAAACTCTTTTGAAAAGAAGTCAGAAAAACTGCCAAGCAATATGCAAAATTATAATTCAACACCAAATACCAATATAAGATGTCCGCAAACTGTCCAAGTCCAAAACTGGACAAAATCGTCTTACGTTTTTCGAAAGTGGACGGAACGGTTCCAAACTGGAACTGGAACTGTGAACCGTCCCGATTTCAATTCAAGTAGATGAACCGTTATGAAAACAGCGCGAGGACTTATACGCAAATTACTTGAACGATGTTTAATCAAAGAGTCTTGCAATTTCCACGCGCACACATAGTTAGCTTAACGGGTAATGTTACATTCTGATATAGATTAGATCTTCAGATGTTTGCAGATTTACCTTCTGAACTTTTCGTACACCAGAAAACACTCGGGATGCGACCTTCGCACATAAATACTGATTAGACCATTCACAGAATTCTCCTTCCAGATATACCTTAGAAAAGATACCTGAAAAGCCATCTTCGAGAATCGCTTTAAATGTGAGATCTAAACATTTTCTCTTACATATGTACACCTTAATTGTAACATTTGGTATGTGAAGCGTACTAGCGCCTTAGACGCTGAGACGAATCTCTGGTACTGACACAGTTCTTATTAAATGAACTGTGTCTGACAACCTTTGCTTTTAAAGGAGTTTTGGTACCACCTGAAATGCACAAGGTTGCCATCGTCTCAGACACAAAGTAGATGTATAAAGGAGAAACCAACAAAACAATCAGTTATTTCTCAGGGCGGAATGTTTCCACGCGGGTATCAGTAAACGGACGCTTGAGCTTTTGAACGATGATCATTAGATGTAGAAACAGGAACTCTACCAGCTCCGTGGCCGTCAGGACACTGGCACCAAGAAATAAACCCATTTGTCCACCTAGATTAGCTGAAAAAGGAAAGAACAAGATTAATTATGGTACTAAGAAATACAAATTACCATGTTTCCACGGATCTTCTTTCAGCGCATTTAAACGATGGTAATTCATTGCAATGTGAACACATTACCCCTATATATTACAGGTATTCCGAAGTTTATCTCCAAGACAGCACGACTGAAACTGCTTTATGAAATCATTAGTCTTTAAACTCTACAATTCGTGCAAAAACTACTGATTCTTAGACTACCTTTCTGCATTGTTTCCTCGAAATATCACGCAACATGCAGCGGCCGAAAAAACTGGTATTTCATATTTATAGGGTTCATTAATTTACCCAGAATCCCTTCCAGCGTATACTCCGGCACCTGCTCGGTCTGGTCGAACTCCATTTCCTGGTAAAACAGCCTCAGTTCCAAGAAGTTGTTCCTGATGAAGAAATGAAAAAAAAAGATTATGAAGCAATTTTCCAACACGGACATCGTTTTACACCTGGTTTATTTCTGCGAACTTTTCTGCTAATCATTGTTGGATATTAACTTTGATGAGAGCGGATATGAAGGATGGACAAAGGACCATGCATCTAAGTCAAGTAGACATTTTATTCAGCACAAAGCCAGACACAAGGAAATGTGACGTCATGCCAGTCACGTGACAGTCTTGTCATAAATCATCGAGTACACGTGTGCAATGCAATGAATGACGCTGTATATTATAATCTTCAAACACAAAGATCATCAACTCTGATTTCTTTGACAATTGGCGTAGTCTCAGAATTCCGCATAAACAGACACCAGGATATTCCTTTAATTCAGAAATTCTGGTCGCATATATAATTAAGCAATGTAGAGCAGTCGGCAGATATGACAGTATCCGCTGAATAAATTTGTTTCTCAAGATCATTCCTTACGTATTTCCGTCATCACTGAAAACTGTCGACTGCTTCTCAATACACAAATGCGTCCTCAATTCTTTCTTCAGTTATACTTTCTTAATTTCTTGGTGGTCCATGTTGTTGTTTTCTTTTTTTTTTTTTTTTTTGGAAATTTCTCTTTCGATTATTGACCTCAAACATCCATATGATTGATGACTGGTGTGGTAATGTGTGTTTCGACGCCTATGTATATAACATTTACACGATCACCTCGTTTATTCTGTAACTTGCCGTATATTTGACCTTTGGCAGAGAGAAGTAGCTGACAATTCGTAATGCATAAGATGTCATAAGACAATCAATTTCTGTTTACAGCCACAACCGACTGAATGTGATTTGCATGCCGGTATACAGAGATCTGTATATATAAATATTTCTGTGTATATATACATACAATCTTTGTCTACGATCCTGTAAATAATTTCTCTCCACTTTCATAAATTAACAAAGTGTAATTTTGCTTTTTTTCCCAAAACTTTAATAGTATATATTAATACTAATGTTACACGATATAAGCCTATGGCTTACTGTGCAAACAAGTGAAATAACTTCGTTTAAACCAATCGATTGCAAAGTTAACTTCCATGGCAACAATGAAAAACGCCTTAAGCAGACAAAAAACTATCCATCCAACCAGAAGATATCTCCCAGTGGTTCATTTTATCGGTTGGATTATAGAATGAATGAATGAATGATTATGGCTTTACGCCACATCGGCAATTTTTCAACCATATCGTGGCGAGAACATGTTTTAAACCAAGAATCTGTATGTGGTTTTCAAGAAGTAAATGCGAACATGCAAAACAAATGAAAAAGCCAGACGTGTTTAAACCCAGGTAAAAACAGCTAAACCTCGGTTAAAATTAAAAACCACAATAATTTTTAAAATTGTAATATGTACATATCAACTAGAAATATGTATGTATAGTGTAAACGGAATTATATCTTATGAAATAATCCTATATACTTTAAGTAATCAATGACAGCATCGCCAGCGACGCTGTGAAATAAGTCAGGTATAGAGCTGACTGTGTAGAATCTTTGCCGAATGTGAGCAAAGTCTACACAGTCAACTAGGAAATGGTTGATGCCATACTGAACATCCGACACACTCAGGAGCACTGCTCCCATCCAGGATAAAATTGTGTGATAGACGAAAATACGGCACCTTGTTAAAACGACATACCAAGAGTATAAGAATTATAGCCAATGACAGGATGAATAGCAGTTTGTGACTGATCTGCAGGTTCCATTCATCCTGACAAAGGCGACGAATATATTTAAGAATATCAGATTTAAAATCAATAAAAGGAAATTTAGACTTAGATATGGGTTTATTAAGGGCAACTTTCGCCTCCTTGTCTACGAATTTGTTTCCATGGATACCAATATGACTTTGTATCCAACAGAATATAATATCTTTACCTCTTTTCATTAACTTTCTATGAATGGCCATTATCTTTAATATTTAAATTGTTAAATTTATTATTTCCTCTTACAGCGACAACGAGTAACTGCATATCACTGCCCTCTGAGCACACCCAGAGGAAACAAATGATAAAGCCTGAAGTATAGCTCTGGCCTCGGCAGAAAAGATTGAAGATGAGGGATGGAAGACAAAGAGAGGTGACTCGGTGTTCCAAGACCCGTCAGTATATATAAATTTATATTCCGGATAATTAGCCTTAACTTCAGCGAAACTTTGCTGAAATTATAAAAGGATTTATATCTGATTTCTTATGTTGAAGTAGATCAAATAGTAATTTAGGTTGTGAAAGAAGTCAGGGAGGAGACTCCGGAAAAGAAACTGGAGCTATATCATCCAGCTTGATGTTAGCTTCCACAATACGGTCCCGAACACGAAGGCCAAATGAAAGAATCTCGTTGGGACATTTATTATATTCATCTACGTATCATGGATCAAAAACACAGTCGTAGGCCGGGTTATTGGATGAGCCTTAAGCTTTGTAGCATACTGAAGGCCTCGTTTTATACACCTGTGATATAAAGAAGGTTCATGAGCCTCGACGTATAAACTTTCTGTTGGTAAAGTTCTAAATGCACCAAAGCTCAGCCTCAAACCTTGGTGATGGACCGGATCCAACATTTTAAGATATGATTTCCTTGCGGAACCGTAAATGATGGAACCATAGTCCAACTTAGACCTCACCAGAGAACGATATAAATTTAATAAAGCAGATCGGTCAATCGGTACTGGTACATTAAGCTTTAAGCATTTTGATATGGGGTATAAAAGATAACTTGGTATAGAAAATAATCCCTAAAAATTTATTTTCTCCTACAATCTTGACTGGCTCACCAAGGCATTCAAGTTCAGGGTGCAAATGGAGTTTCCGTTTATTGCAAAAATGCATACCAATGGTTTTAACTGTAGAAAATTTAAAACCGTCGGCAACTGCCAATTTCTCGATCCTTTTGAGACAAAGCTGCAGTTACCGCTCGATGTTATTCATATTTTAGCACTGTAGCATATAAGGAAATCATCAACATATAAAGAACCCTGTGTAGTTTTAAGAGTTTTAGCCAGATATTTATTTTGATGCTAAACAGCGTAAGAGAAAGAATACTGCCCTGGGGTACACCCATTTCCTGCTCAGGAGAGTCAGAAAGAGTGGACCACACCAGTTCCTTATATTGACGATCAGGTAAAAATTCAGATATGAATAATGGGAAGCGCCCTTTTAAACCGATATGTGAAAGGTCTTTTAAAATACCATATTTCCATGTGGTGTCATAGGCCTTTTCGAGGTCGAAAAATATCGACACTACATGGTCATGTAGGAACGAAGGTTTCAAATCGAACAAGGTGATCTAACGTAGACCGACCTTGACGAAAATCACACTGTATATTAGACAATAGATGTTCATCTCGATGAACCAAACAAGCCTATCATTTATCATCCGTTCTAAAGTCTTACAGACGCAGCTAGTGAAAGCTATGGGACGGAAATTATTTGGATCAGCATGACCCTTGCCGGGTTTCCTTCCACGACGGGGAAAAATTATCACTTAACGAAATATTATTAGGTAAGTCCATGAGAGTCTCGAGTGGCTCAGATGGTAAATGATTCAGAGGCTTATAATATATATTATCCGGGCCGCACGCAGTATCGTGTTCCCTTTGTAATGAAGCTTTAAGCTCCTCAATGGAAAAAGGCCGATTATAATCTTCTAAATTATTTGAAGAAAAAGGCAATTTAATTTTCTCCCTTTGTCTTTTAAATATGCTGAAACACAGTAGAGTAATTCTCAGCGGAATATTTGTGAGACATTGTTTCAGCTAGTTTATTGGCTATATCAGATGGCGATGCTAATAAGGTATCACCATGTCTTAAATGTTGAACTTTGGCTTTATTGTTTTTGCCTTTAAGTTTATGAACCATGTTCCAAGCCTTGAGTGTTTTTGACGTAATGCCTGAAACAAAGTTCCGCCAACAAGATCTTCCCTTGGACAATACTGATCGAAGAGCCTTAGCCATAAATATACGAACCTGGTTTAAATTATTATTATTAGGACGATGATTAAAATTTCGCTCGGCATTTAGTGGCCTTACGACAGTCATTATCATACCAGTGTTTACTGCTGGATTTTGGATTTGTCGAGGTCTTAGGGATGGTTCTATCAGCTGTTGTTAACATAAGTTCATTAAATTTTAGCGAAGGATCATCTGCAGCATTGAGATTCTCTGGAGTGATGTCAGCCTCAGAGAACATCTGAAATGCCATCCAATCTGCTTTTTCCACCTAGCTACACGTTCTAAGGAATTAGAAGTGAGATGTTCTAAAATAACAGGAAAATGGTCACTACCACAAAGATTGCCATGCACTTTCCAAGAAAAATCCCGGAGAAGTGATGGATCCCTGTTAAAGAGATAGATAGCAGAATATGAACCATTACCTGGATGTAAGTAGGTATTAGAACCATCATTGGAAGAAATCTTTTTACTATTTTGCCCTATTCATTTATATTATTATAGAGGGTTATGGGCATTAAAATCTTCCATAATTATGAAAGGAGTCAACAGTTGTTCTTTTAAATTATGCAACTGCGAAAACGACAAAAGAAGAATGAGGAGGGGCATAAACGGAACATAAAGTTATTTTTTCCGATAAGGAAATAAGGACGGCCACAGCATGAAGCTCAGTATCGAGAGCAACAGGGCTGTGAATTATATTATTATTCACGAAGACAGAGGGGCCGCCACAAGCTCGCTCTTCTTCATTAGAATAAGTGCTATAAAGCGTGTAATTTTTAAGAGATAATTTATCTTCGTAAGATGTCTTCAGGTGAGTTTCCTGAAAGCAAAGGGCAACTGCATTTAAAGATTGAACTAGCTGTGTTATTTCAATAAAATTAACCTTAAGATTTCGACAATTCCACTGTGTAATTTTGTCTGCGGAAGAATCATAGAGGAAGACGTATTGGCGATTTAAGTTTTGACAGGGAACGGCTCTTTCTGGGAGATCTCATGGGTGCAGATAATGTATACAACCATTCTAAGTTTCTGTAGTTGCGCCCTGCAAATGGGCCAAGTAAAAGATGCTTGAACCCCTACAGAAACAGAGGGTTTCTTGACGACATTGACATAGGTAGGTTTAGTGAAGCCATCCGCGAAAGAGACCAGGCGCTTGGCTCCTTGGTGTGATATATTATTTTCACATTATTATATAGTGGGCAGTCCTTGGAAGAGGCCATGTGGGCTCCAATGCAATTGAAACATTTTATTGAGTTTGTGCAGTCGAAGCCCTTGTGGCCTGCTTCTACACATCTATAACAGATCAGTTTATTGCGGCATTGCCCCCTGCCATGGCCAAACCTCTGACAGGAGAAATACTGGGTCGGGTTTGGAATAAACAATTTCAAGGGCACATTGTAACGTCCAACAAATATAGATTTTGAAAGTGACGATTTGTTAAATGTTAATAAGTAGGTATTCCTTTTGATTAAATTACCACCTCTCTTAATAACGAAACGTTCAACATTTATTACCCCCTGGTCTATAAGCCCCTCTTTTATTTTGTTTCTGTCATACCATATAAGTCCTGGTAGCTGTCGCCGATTATGCTGTGAGAGCAGTTTAAGGTATTGTGCGAAGTGACAGTAACTTTCTGTTCTCCAATTTTCTGTAGTTTTAACAAATATACTGCTGTTCCTGCATAGATTTCCAGCGTTTTTTTAGACAAAGGGATCTATTATCATTTTAGCTTGATTTTTAGTTTTAGTACACATCACTAGAAGGATGGGAAATAAGGATTTCCCGATTCTGTATCTAGTGGTATCTGGTTTTTCCTATTTTTGTGATATGGACAGAGAAACATGAGAAGAGAGGGAATTTGTAGAAGACATGACGAACCGGTTTTATGATATCATAGCGCCGTGTCTCTCACCTGCCCCGGACTGCTATTACATGCATGACGAAACCCCTCCTGCGAGTAACCAGCTAAAAGAGAGACAAGAGTACCACGCCATCCTCGATAAGATGGATTTTTCGCTCATACTCGAGCAGATCGAATCTAATAAATTAGAAACGGCCTACTCGACTGACCCTAAGCAACCCTCCAGAGATCTGAACATCTCACTAAAAACGTCCAAAACGGAAAGTAGTTAATTTATATCATGTGGAAACATATGAAGGTTGATATCCGGACATCTGGACTAGCGTGACCAGCCGATTGATCGGAGCTGGACCTCCTTACCGCCCGTCTTTGCAGAAGTAAGGGCCGAAGTGGAGTGTTGGGCGTGAGGATCTCGCAAGACCAACCCGCCCCCAGCCACCAGGATACCGTTCTCCCCGATCACGGGTGGCAACCCACGGCAAACGGGTTGCCCCTTTTAGTCGCCTTGTACGAGAAGCCCGGGGAGGCTGTGGAACTATTCTGTTCACGGGAACCACACGGGAGAGCCCTTGGTTAGTCGCCTCGTACGACAAGCTTGCCTAGAGAACTGGGGTCCTATTCTTTTCACTCTCGGGAACCCCACGGGGGTTGGATTATATAGGTTTGTATACCTGATGTCAGTGAAGAGTTTCCAGTAGTTCTGAACGCCGTCGGCTGGAAAATACGCCATCGAGAGCTGGGTTTTATAGCTTTTCACCACACACGGTTTAGGACAGTCACAACCTTGTTTGTACTTGGGGTCCAAGAAGAAAGCCTCTGAAGCAGATGGAGCGAATGTTTCATCATTGATTTCCAGTTGATCAGTTCTTTCATATTAGCAGCTACTCGACTTTGATCGAATATAAAATTTGTATACGAAAATTTTCTTGCAGTATATCGTAATTCTTGTTGAAATATCTCTGGAATTAACTCTCGTACAATCCGGAACTCCTGTACAGATGTTATACAGAAACGTTGACAACAAAACGTGATTAGAAAAACTGAGAGATTACTCTTTTCATATTTTTTTTTAAAAAACCATTATTAAGTCAACAAAATACACTTTTACTGAACAAACCATTTGCTGGAATGGCGCACTCCTTTGACTGTTTCAGAGAACACACGCTGGCATTTCCTGGAAGAAAGTGTCGCTTGCATTAAAAGACGATACGATGTGATATTACCTGTTGGAATATTCTCTGTTTTATCATGGAAACAATACTTGTTACGTTGTAATCACGATGCCCATTTCTGCATATTTAGTCATCCTATCAACTGTTCTTCCCCCTAATATTTATTTTGATAGCGTTCGCCATATATATCTATACCTGGCTAACTTTACCTTCAAAGTTGTTTTCACCCACCTAATACGTGGACTTAAAAGTTTATTTGTATTTATGTGAACTTCTGAAAAATTAAACATAGAATCTTTATAAACATATATAGAAAGCATTACTAACATTTCGTGGATCCTTGTAGGCATAATATACTACTAAATTGGTGATACAAACAACTTTACTGTAAGTCTATATATACCTGGTAAATCAAAAGTCCTACAACCACATTTTTGAACCATAACTTCTGCTTTACACTCCATCAGGCAACCAAACTGGCTGTAGGTAGGGTAGTATTTCAGTGGATTTTCAAATTCTTCCAGATGACTTTCCACGCAATAACCATCCGTGAAGGCTTTATAAGGTTTGGGCAAGTACGTGTTCTGGATTTTGAAAACAAAAAGCAGAATTAAATTCATGTCAGACATCAAATTGCATTTTAGGAAACACTTCAAGTTTAAAAACGAAGAAAATGTGACTGAGATTATGGAAAACAAAGTATTCTGATTTTTGTAAGCTTACAGTTTGGTGGCGCATGGATATATAACTGGTATAGCCTGGTGGTATGGTGAAGCCAAGAGACATGACGTCAGGTTCCTCGTGTGGGTCATGTAGAACCACCTATATTACACAATGAAACAGAAACAACTTACATCGTAAAATTTATTTCTACTTAAATTACGAGAAGCTACGATGTGAAACTACATATCAGCACAAATATAATGAAATAGCACATGTCCATACATCTGCGAATGACGGCGTATCAAACACAGAGCTCTGCGACTTTCTTCGTAAAGACTGGCATGCACCATGGCCGTCACACATATAATTCTGTCTCACATTACTAAAACGACATTGTAAACGAAACTTATTTCATAATTCCTTGTAAACCGATTTTCTATAACGGCTTTAAGTTTGTGATATCAGTGGAAAAAATATGGACAACGGCGTTGAATGTCTATCAGTCACTGTGACTCTTATTTTTGAAGAGCATTTTTTCTTGAAGACTACAAAGATGACACTAATGGGAAAACTTTTCCTTCCATAAATATTGTTTTACCCAATGTTTTCAATATGTCTTACCTCCGCCTCGGGCTGTTTTACAGAAAGAAAATTTTACACATTATTTTCTGACATTCAATACGAAAAACACTTCATATCAAATTTCCCGGATTGTGTTACCTTAACACCGGCAGCCATATTGAATTTGCCGTAGTAATAGCTTTCCTGTTCTACATTTAGACCTACGATGAGACCAGCCAGGCTGCCCGTGATCTGGGATTGCAGAACCTTTCTGCCGTCCCCTTGAGTCATGTCGTTAAAGGTGTAACAGAGCCCGTTAGGCGTGATTCTCTCAGTAAAATGTTCGCTAACGTTGATGGCTTCCCCTCTCCAATAGGCGATGAATATTAAACTCGAGAGTCTGTTGGCTACTTTTCTCATGAAATCCTCGTCCATTTTCCACGTGCTGTAGAAAGGGTCGCTCCAGTTTATTGGCTGGGAAATTATCCCTAAATGACCCGTGTCGTAAAGATAGTTCCTCAGCTTCTCGTCTGGAGAGAAGTACTTGGTGTTGATGCCATTGGTGTTGCAAAGGGTGACCGCGGGAAAGTCCAAAATGGTTGCCTCTCCGATGGAGTACTTCGTGAGGATAGGATGAGCCCAGAACAAAACCATTTGTGCACAGAGCATGTATATCAATGTCGCACTCATGCCCACTACAGCTACGGCCCAGAATAACCTACAAAGAAGACAAACGACTCACGTCTATAAACATTATGTAACTAAATAGAGGACATACAACTGCAGAAAGCACTAAAGTTCGTAAAACATTGTGTATCCTCAGACTGTTTCTAATTGACCTTTCTCGGAGATGAATTCGAGAGTGAAAAGCTCTGAACAAACTGCCTTCTTTTTTCACCTTGTTCCAAAGTGTAAGTGAATGGCTTCTTTTGCATGTACTGTTAAAGTGAAAGACCACTCAAAGTTGTTACAAATGAAAAGAGGATAGCAAAATTGTACCTGAAAATACCTTCTCTGATTTTTTTAGCTTTTTTCCCACGCAGCCAAATGTTTTGATTGCATGGTAGACTTTATGGACCATATTGAACAGCCTGAAAAACAATGACGTCACACGTTCCCTTTAGCTGCTAAATAACATAGCTGCAAAAAGATCATAGTTTTTATACTCTTTTCGCTTATAACAATGTCATTTTTGGATGGTCTTTCATTTTAAAGCTCTTGAAACTGCGCGCAGGTGACATACTATTTCTATACACCATCTATACACCATATGCACTTATTAATTGGTGGATAATTAAATTCTATGTCAACGTGCATTCATGGTCAGTAAGGAGATAGTGTGTAAACAATTCATAAAATATTTAAATGTAATCTTTGTTAGATAAATGCTAAATACCTGGTACGTTCTCATTGACAGACATACTCCACACAGGCCTGACCGACAAAGAACCCTACTACGGCTACAGGTGATTCAAAAATGTCCACAAAATGCAAAAAGATATCCTGTTGCAAACTAAGCCTAACTCCGGGAATATAAAGCCGACTCGGTGTGTGTATATAGTTACCCAGACAGGGGAGTCTTTGTTGCGAGAGTAATAAAGCTTAACAAACAATACAGTGTCCATTCCGTTCAAAATCAATCATAGGGTCCTTTAGAATATCGATCCATCGTTAGTAGCTTTTTTGTGCACGTGCCATTTACTAACAGCGGTTATCTCAGGCAGTTAAATAAAAAAAATGTGACGATTTTTGTTATCATCGAAATTAACCGGATCAATAATCGGTTAGATGTATGGGGTAAAATATAATCGAGCTTCAAGGCTTCAGGGCAGTTACAAAGCTGGTTATGCCTGGAGATTATCACGAACTAACGATTTGTGAAGGGCCGGATACCTGGCAGTAAACCCGGAGTATGCCTACTTCAACCTAAACAGACTAGCATATGTGAGAATATCTGACAGAACATATGAGAACATCTGAGACAGCGCTTTTTGGCTTCCACAACAGTTTCCAAGAAGCTGCCATCTCAATTCTCGTTTCTCAGAAATAATCTACACTCTCACCGATTTCGAAAATGTAGGGGAATTACGCACCGGTAAGGCCGATCATTGATAATGTAAATCAGTATAGGCCTTGTGTAAGGAAAACAGTTTAATATGAAATTTGTGCCCCGAATATAATTCTAAAATTCTACAAATACAAAACTTATTCAATTTTTGCCGCTGTGGAAAAGTTAAAATAGAGAATTTGAATAGAGAAGAAAAAAAATTCCAGTATTTTCATATTATAGTTTGATTTTACCCGTTTAGATATTTCGTTCTTTTTTTTTTTCTTTCTTTTTGTTGTGTTAGTTTTCTCAGGAACAAAATCTCCACAAAACCACCCACAGTTGCTTATTTCGTGGAAATTTCGTAATCAATTGTGAACATTTTTATCCCTATATATCACGTGGCTGAGGGACATTGATGAATTAAATGACCATACGAAGTGTGGATATTTTCTTTACAACTGCAAGTCATCGGTTATCGGTAGGGATATCAAAGTATATGTATTTATTTGATTGTTGTTGTACGCCGCACTGAAGAATATTTCACTCATACGACGGTGGCCAGCATTATGGTGGGAGGAAGCCGGGCATAGTCCGGAGAAAAAAATCCATGACCATCCGCAGTTTGCTGGCAGACCTTCCCACGTATCGCCGGAGAGGAAGCCAGCATGACTGGACTTGAACTCACAGCCGCCGGATTGGTAAGGGGCTCCTGGATTATCAAAGTATAGGACGATTATATAGAAGGCTATACCCAGTTTATGATGCCATATATATGTTCTGTTGATAAGCCTGTACTGAACTCTCTGCCATTTGAGTAAGGCGCCGGATCGCTGCAACTATCATACCATTGACAAATCGAATCCAGCTCTCGCTGTTACCGATACTGCTGCGGCTTTATATTGTTAAGAGTCATGTAAGAGCCAAGTCTTTGGCGTTGGTCGTATTTCTCCAGATGTGACCGTCGTTATATTTGTGCAAATTCTCGAGCATGAAATGGTTAAACACCAGTCCACCAATAAGTCTTGAGCGAATGCAATTTTGGCACTGTTCTCTGTTGGTTTTGGCAGAAAAACCTGTCTTTGTTCCTGTCTTTGAATATCTTTTTGTTCCCATTCATAGAAATTAGAAATACAAAGCGGTACTTGTACATTGGTAAAGATTCCCACCACGTGGAAACCAAACTCAAATTAAGTACTGAAAAAGAACATGGTCACAACTTTTGTCATAAACTTCAACCTGATCTTTACATTGTCTTTACCGGCAACTCCGTGGTGACGTATTTCACTTCACCATATTTTATTTCTTTTTTACCATTTTTAAATTCTTTTTCGTTTTACCATTTTTCATTGTGCTGTTGATGTCGACATAAATTCCACGCTGTTTGCTCTCATTTTCTCCTTTTGGCTTTGTGTGAGGAAAATGCGGTCAGGCATTTTATACCTTTTTGTTCACACTACTAGAAATTATGAGACAATATATAGCCCTATACATACTTGTAAATTGCTAAGGATCCATTCAAATCTTACAGGAAACTGAAAACGAAAAAGAAACATGAAAATAAGTTACAAAGTTACAAAATATTAAACAGTATATTTACCTGCGAATGATGTATCCCTCCGCTGTGACGTATTTCAGCCCGTGCATAGATGTATCCTGGGTGAAAGCCTTAACGGACAGGCCATTATGCCCTTCGGTTTCACTAGATTTGTCATTTGCCATTTCACCAAACCTTAAAACACAGGGACATTGATGAATATGGCTTGCAACCGCGGTGTCTTCAAAGAACTGGGTTTAAGCACGAATCTATCTTAATTCTGAAGAAGATTCATGCAAACCGCCTGAATACATATCGACACACGTGTATACATTTTCACTTGAATATCCCAAGACGCTAAACGCCAATACTATACCTCTTATGATAAGTATATTTAGTGTGGCTTATTTGAGGGGATATTGACACCACTGATACAGCAAACAACTGAAAGGGTCTTAAGATCTTGTAGAGTCAATAAAGGCAACTGGGATCGATTTGCTGCTGAAGGCTTTATGTACACAGTGCTGACGTTCTAACTACTTCTCAGGTTATCTAGTTTGCCATTGATCCCTTGGGTTGCCTGTAGAGCATTTTATACTAAATACGACCACATAGTGTAAGGATTCAGTGCTTAGTAACATGACAAGGGCTTTCTCCGATTGCATTTCGATTTCCAGCCAATTTCCAGACACTGACGTCATTTCTTCTCCAGTGTCGAAAAAACACTTGTCCAAATACCCAGCACCTTACATATACAATTAGTTTCAGTTTACGGATTCAAGAATATCTGGGTGCTATTGATAGGTTTACTGTTTTCATACTGAGTGCCTTGGAAACTGACTATTTATATTCTAATTCAATAAACTATGAAAAACAATTTTTGACAATGGTTAGAATTGCATTGTCCGGAACTTTGGTCATCGCTGTTTCTAAACCAGAAGGCAATCCGACATCGCAAACATCCGCCACAGCTCTTAATGTGCGAGTTTTCCTTTGCCAAAAAATGGGCAATGCTCTGTGAGTGTTGTATTTCGCAATCGGTAGAAGAATCATTTTCTAAAATTCATAAAAGTCAAAAAGAAAAATCGAATTGCGTGAACACAATACCAAGCTGTGCACAAAGTTTCGAAGACATAATCCGTGAATAATTTAATTACAACACCTAGCGACGATCACAAATCGCATAGAAACGTTTTCAGTGCACGAGAATTACCACTAAAATCGAATGGATTGGTACATATGCCGGAATCAAAAAGAACAGAAAAAATTCTTCAAATGCTTGCGTAACTCTTTTTCTACACTGTCAGAAACGTCGGTGTTTTCACCACACTAACTTCGGTAGGCCTATATATGCGAGGGCTTTACCACTATACAGTCGCTTTAGTGGTAAAACACCTGTAATACACAGAAGGGGAAACACTTGATATCTGTGAGGTTCATCTATTAGGCCTATATTTCACAGGATGAAATTACTGCCATTATGACCGTTATTTTACAATGAAAACACCAGACAGCTTATGGCCCGACCTTTTACTCGTAATTTTGCTAAAATTTGATAACAATGTATTGTTGCCGACAGACATTTGCCAGAGGTGAAGAATCGTTAGAAAATTTCTGAGCTTCGGATTCAGGTCTCAGTCAGAACCAAAATTTAATAAACTAGTGCCTAGTGCAAGGCCAAGCTAATGACCATTTCATTAAAACGCCTCCATAACCTTTCCTGTAAAATTATTTGTCACACAAATAAACGTCGGCAAAACACGACCTCACTTGACCGAGGCACCAACACTTCAGATTCCATATCCAAAATCTACATCCATGCAGGTAAAGGTACGTCTAGGGTACGGAATTTATGTACGCTACGTATGCTTGGGTATTCACGTCGTATACTCAACAACTTGTTTCTCAGTTACATGCCGACGATGAGTCTTATATATATATATATATATATATATATATATATATACACTGTGTCCTCTTGTTGCGGAGTTAGTCTATGCCGCCAAAGTACTGCCGTCACTGGAATCATGCCGAAGACACCCAACATGGTATCCCACCCAGTCACATTATACTGATACCGGACCGACCAGTCCTGTTTCCATGCTCTAACCTCTCAGTGCTGAGCACCAAGCGAGGCAGCAACAAAGTACCATTTTTAAAAACTTCGGGTTGACCCGACACCGGATTAAATGAACCGGACGGGGAATTTAGATTCCTAGCTCTCACTATTCGTAGGTACCCATTTGACAATAAGTGGTCGAAATTGCTGGTATAGAGCCGTTTGCCCAGTCTAACGCTCTGTTAAGACCACTTGTCGTCCACCAATGTTTATATGGCTGGGAACCTGTTGATGGTCGTGGGTTTCCCCCGGCTCTGCCAGGTTTTCTCCCACCATAATGCTGACCGTCGTCGTCGCATAAGTGAAATATTCCTGGGTAAGGCGTAAAACACCAATCAAATAAATAAATAAATATATAGCTGGCAAGTTTCTGAAAGTTATTTCAGAAGAGTGCCCCATACAGACCTAAAGAGAAGTCGGCATATCTTTATGATGTGTTTGGTAAATCTATAAATGACCTTTTAATCTGTAAGTCATACGAGGCCATAGGTAATTTTCGAGATACCGACAACGCGATGTCTCCTCATCCGTATCCTCCATCTTTCAATAGTGCCGAGACATTCCTTTGTGCGCGAAATACGGTCCCCCTTATTATTATTATCGAAGGCCACGCATTGTGGCCTCCTGGCTGAAACCTTGGGGGATAACCACATGCGTATTCCAATTCCACTTTCTCGTTAAAACTGGCGTTCAAGTGTGTCAGAATTCTCTTGTAAATAGAAGGAAAACTACTGATTTAACACTACTTCTGTTGGGAAAATAGTGAACAAGGAACGGTTGACCTCACAGCGGAAACAGATGCCTTCTCGGGTGGTAGAAATATCTTGTCCTTGATTGGTTAAAATCTAGAGCATGGCGGCCAGTTCGATTTTCCTTACGCGAGCGTTTTTGCTTACTTTGAAATTATCCTACATCCCAAAAGTGAAAAGTGAGGTTTTTTGAAGTATGAATGGGATTCTTTACATGTATACATCTGACCCCTGTTCCACAAAGTAATTGTAGGCTAAGCTGATTGTAACTACCATGGCTACCTACCTCCTCAACATGGGTTGTCATGGTAGTTACCATTAACTTAGCCTAAGATTGCTTTGTGGAACAGGATCCTGGTCGAGTGTTGTCTTTGAACGGCAAAGGTCGGTTAGTTTCCCGGACACTCTGTATGGATTTCTCCACCAATAAAACTGAACAATTCATATTCAGTAACAATAAATCAATCCCTTAATCAACGCATGTAGAAGAAGTATCGTGCATACTTTTTCCCAAAAGAGGAAGCTCTGTTAATGAGTGTGCCGCATTGTTTATAAACTTTAAAAAAATGAAATAATTTCCTTGCATTTCATCATGCAACTGCTCTTAACGATGGACATTGCATATTTCTGGGGCCTCCGTGGTCGAGGGAATTAGCGCACTGGGTCAGCGTAATGACCTCGGTGCCTCTCTCCAATACGGTAGCCGTGAGTTCAAGTCCAGCTCTTGCTGGCTTCCTCTCCGGACAATTAATGAATTAGCTGAGCGCTGTCTGCGGATGTTCATTGAAGTTTTACATTTCACTTAATTAGCTACTAGCTGCTTGCCACTCACATCCTTTGTCAAAAGAATTATAGCTGTGGATCGGGCAACGTTAACCCATACTTAGAGGGCAAACCACATTTTCTCTGCAGACTGGTTAATTGATAGAGATCTTGTCCAATTTGTTGGTCTGCAGCTACTCTGAATAATGAAAATTGCCATGCATGCCTAGTAAAGTTTGTCTGTTGATGTTGATGTTGATTTCTGAAAAAAATTGGGTCGTTAAAAAAAGCATAACGCTACATGAAGCATGTACATCTACCGTAGCAAAAGAATGTTTCCAAAGAAACAATATATAAGCCTACAACATATAAAAAATATATATATTTCCCCCTTTTAATTAACGTTTAACTGACCTAATTGTCTGTTGTGCATCTTGTAATAAGACACTAGTCACAGGCTAACAATACATCAAACAACCTAGAAAATCTGCCGAATCTCATATTAAGTTAGATTACTCGTATCCATCTGTACTGAAAACGCATCAAGGGGAGATAACGCAAATGGGGTGTAACAAACGAAGTCTTCTTTTATTGGAGGCGAGAATGGGTCTCTGATGGATCTTACGCAAGGAAGAAGAAATATCCAAAGTTACTTGAACTAAAGAAAGCATATCTACTGACTTTGTCTTGACATTCTGATCACACTTGGTAGAAAACTTAAGAGTCGAGGTATTGACGTGATATGTAAGTATAGTATGTCATGGTCCATCAGATGAATTATTACGTGAAAGAACAGACTGGTTGTTGTTGTTGGATATGCAAGATCGAACTAGTGTCTCAGCATCCACCGGTACTCACTTACTTCGTCTTCATGCAAAAGAATGGGGCTAGAATTCGAAAGCTTGCAAAGTTGGGATTGCTGTGAACATCACGTGGCTGAAGGTGTGAAATCAATTACTTTTCACATTGAACATCTTAGAGAGTGAGATGTACGAGTAGTCCATCTAGATGGACACAGGGTGTTATTTTAAGATTGTGGCGTCGCAACCCAGAGTCCATCACCTGTACTCAAACAAATTGCCGCAGATCTCCGACCTGGAAGTCGACGGACACAAGTGGCACTCCAACTCACCCATTATGCCCAAGAGTTGCGATACCAGAATTTTAGAATAAAACCTTGAGTCCACCTGGATGGACAAGATGTACAAGTTCAACTACAAGGGAATGACTGACAAATGATGACAGCAACCCAAGGTACCCAACATCAAATCGTCCCAGGTTTAGCTCATGTTTTCCTTGTTATGAACTTGACTGTATGATTTGGCCAGCTTTTAGATAGTGATGCAGCATCGCTCACTGACTATACGGCAGGTAGGGATCTTATGGGTTAAACTTTGTACATGGGTCGGTTTCCCCCCGTCACTATGCAGTTTCTGCTTGGTTTCCTCCCATCGAAATGCTGGCTGCTATTGTATGAGAGAAATGTTGTTAGTGTGGCTTAAAACACCAACCAAATAATTGGAAAAGTAAAACTGCATCATGTGCTAAGATATTGTAGTCCATCTAGATGAGCAGAAATGTAGGTCAGAAGTTTAGCTAAGGAATGTCTCCTGTTATTGAGTAAATAACTCGAGAACATCATGTCCATGCAAAGGCCACAAGCTTGATGACTACACCAAAACTGTTCTGTTAGATGTTCTTTTCACCAGCTGTTGCCTGCAAGGGCAGGTCCAGTGCTATGTTCTTAGAATTCATGTGTGCTATTTCATCAGCGTATTTCATCAAATTAATCAGTGTAAGCTACAGATGTGTTAGTAGTTAAATATTTCATCTTTCCAGTTCTTATCAAATACTAGTTAGCAGGAACTGAAAATGTGATAGAATATTACCATCGTACGTGGGAAGGTCTGCCAGCAGCCTGCATATTTTCATGGGTGTATGCTGGGCTCTGTCGGGTTTCCTCCTGCCATAATGCTGGCTGCTGTCATGTGGGTGAAATATTTTTGAGTATGGTGTAAAACACCAGCCAAATAATTATTACCATCAATATATAGTTTTAGGAATAATGATGATTTGCATTAATTTCTTGATAATTGCAATCTTTCAAGGTGTGAAAATGAGACTATGAATTCCGTCTACTTTTCTATTTCAGTTGCCTGTGTTCATTTTGTTTGGTGATGACCGATAAGGAAGAGCAAGATGACGAGCTACTGGCCTTATCTCACATATTTGACGAATCTGTGTTCACATCAACCCCTGCAGAGAATGGGGAGGAAGCTGGGGGGCAGTTCCTTTGGAACACTCAGCTGCCGGATGACTTTCATGTCCAACTGAACAGCTCACAAGGGGCAGGTAAGGCCACCGTACAGCCATTTACCATTTGTTCAGTTCTAATTATATACATGTATGTCATTAGTTGGGTTGGAAACGTAATGTAGCTCTGTGTGTTAAGGTGTGCGACTCCAGTGACAAAGCACATGATCTGCAGGTTCAACCCCAACCTTGGACTGGGCATTTTTATTTATTTATTTATTTGATTGTACCATACTCAAGATTATTTCACTTATATGATGGCGGCCAGCATTATGGTGGGAGGAAACCGGGCAGAGACCGGTGGAAATCCACGGCCATCCGCAGGTTGCTGGCAGAGCTTCCCACATGCAGCCAGACTGGAAGCCAGCATGAGCTGGACTTGAACTCAAAGTGACCACTTTGGTGTGACCAAGAATTTCCCCACTCTCAGTGTTCATTGGGACCTTGGTAACCATGGGTTTTGTGCGAGCAGCAACTCTTTCTATCACATAGAAAGGTAACATTTCAGGTCATTGTTCATTTTGGGGATCTGGAAGCGAAACGGACGAAGTCCTATAAGGACCTTTCTGAGGCAGTCAAATTTGTCACGAATTTATCTAAGTAGTTCCAGTTTTAGTGTGTACTGCCATGGTCTGTTTCAGCATACCTGAAAGATTTTCTTGTATTTGGGCAAGTAAGCTCCATTGCAGCATTGCTATTGTATAGCAACAACTTAACTATACTGAACAAAAATATAATGCAACACATATTTTGAAAAAATTAACTGCATTAACAAATTCCTTTCAAGGCCGTTTTTCACGAGGGCATTGGTCATTAAAAACTCCTGTAATTTCATATTTCAGTGAAATACACAGATGCCGCATCCATTATTATACTTATTCATATAGTCTATCCCATCTATGTGCCAAAATGGTTCTCTTCAGTCTCAACAGGCTAAATATTTCTGACAGCTGCCAGTCAACAATGTCCCCTTTTAAAGCCACATGCTTTTGTAACAGTTTATGATTCCAAGGTGCAGTTTTGTGAAAATAAATTCACATAATTTATCAGGGCTTAATTCCTTTAACTTGTCAGATGCCTACAGGATATCATCAAATTTTCGAGCTGTTTCATCTGTTTCCAGCTGTTTGGTCCTGTTTTGAACTTTGACAGTTCACCTGACTTTCCAGATGCATATGCATGTTTAGTATACTGTAAATTTAAATTCAATTCTTAATCAGTAACTTCTCTTAGTGAAACCAATTTTTGATCTGTTTCGCCCAAGTTTTAAAAAAATGTGTCTTTTTTGTTCTCGTATGGCTATGACCCAGCTATTTAATTTAATGCTTCCAGAATGCTTGCTTCCCGATGTAATAGTGTATGAAAACCCCGTGTTGAAGTCAGCTGAAATAATCCCATGTGTACAGTTCACTTAAGCATCCGAGTCTGAGATATGACCACATGAAAGAGAGTTTTAAACAAAACTTCCATTTTAAGACCATCATATACTTTATGATCCTGCAGTGGCACTATGCAATATTTAGACCCCTTTTAAACCAATGAGGTTCTAGTTGTGTATTTATATACCCACTGAGAAGGCCGCAGTGTGCTGTAAATGTCTGATACCCACAGGATGGCATTCCGATGGGAAAGCTCTAAAGAAAATGTTTTAGAAGATTTTTAATGCCAAAGTAGTGGAAAACAATATTTTCCTGTGAATCACCACCATTTTGACTGACCACATTTGTAACATTTGTTTTAGTTTATTCCCAATGCATGAAATTCTTCTCTGTTGACAGAACCAGCGGAGTTGCACATGGTGCAGTACTTGCCCCCTGTGGTGTTGAACTTCCAGCTCCCTTGTGACTACCCCTCCACAAGACCCCCTGAGTACACCCTCTCCTCCAAGTGGCTCACTATGCAGCAGGTAATCAGCCACTCACCCCATAGCCATTGTTACTTTGTGGGTCATTTTAAACTTTTATAACTTTGAACTGGAGATGAATTCTCCTCCCGAATTAACATGAATTTTTTTCCATCAGAAGAAAAGTTTGCATTTTACTTTGTGGTGTTTATAAGCTTGATTTTCTGAGCAGATAAAACTTGAGGGGAAAATCTCATACCTTTGTATCTTACAGTATAGATGATACTTGGTAATAAAAATTGTTCCTTTGTGTGCTGTACTGTGCCTATTTTGTTCAGTTTTGCAGATACTCCGTTGAAAAAGTATTGAATTCTGTCTTCTACTTGGGCCATCATTAAAATATTTATGTGTTGGGGGTAACCTGACTCAAACTTGGGCCCTACTCAAAAGTTTTTATTGAGCTTTATACGGAATTTCTTCTTTTTTTAATTTTCTCTTGATGTTAATTTCTCTGAAATCTTTACTTAATTCATTAGCAAGAATAAAAAAATATTTTCCCACTGATGGACCCTATTTTGTTCAATAGTGTTACGGTACCCTCAACAGAGAATTTTTAAAGGATGGCCTTGTTGATGTACATGTATAAATTTAACCCTTATAATGAGAACCCAGTTATTTCATACAAAAGAAAAAAACGCTTAGGTATAGCTTAAACTGAGTCTACCAGTTGAACGAATGTATTGAACACAAAGTGGGACATGTCCATGTAGCTCATCACGCAGAATAATGGCTGTGTTTCCTTACAGTTGACATCCTTGTGTCACATGCTGGATTCCATTTGGGAGGCGAACAAAGGTATGGTTATATTGTTCGAGTGGATGAGCTTTCTCCAGGACAATGCCTTTGCACATTTAGGCTTAGTGTCTCCGCTTGACTTATCCAATGTACTCTCTCGGAAGCGAAGATTATCTGGGCGCAGCTCACTTCCTCGGGCCTCTGTGGGTGAGGAGGGCAGTCTTACTACCTCAGGGAAACCCTCAGACCCCACACTAACCTGGGATCCCAGGGCCATACAAGACATTGCCAGCCAAGACCGCCTTCTGCCAACGATATTGGATTATGACAAGCAGGAGAAAAGAAAACAATTTGAAAAAGAGTGTTTCTCTTGTGAGGTGTGTTTCCTGGAGAAGCTTGGTGCTCACTGTATTATGTTTCCTGGCTGTGGCCATGTGTACTGTAAGGACTGTATGAGGGACTACTTCACCGTTCAGATTAAGGATGGTAATGTCAATGGATTGATGTGTCCAGCAGATAAGTGCGAGTCCCAAGCTCACCCATCACAGGTAAGATCATTGTTACTTTTCATAAAACATACCCTAAGCGACTTAAAACTTCATCCAACAAATTGCCTTCACTACCATTAAGATAGATTTGCTAAAAAGGGTTTAGAGTTTCAGCAGATATGAAAACCAGCCTACCAACCATGACCCTCAGCTGCATATATCCCTCTAACATTCCATAGTCACCATAGGTGCACCAGTGTTACACTACTGGCATACTACTGCCATATCACAAACAAGTCACTGGCATGCCACAGGCACACCACAAACGCACCATAGGCACACCACAGGCACACCACTGGGAGTGGAGACCTATTAATACCCTAGATTCTGTTGTGTAATCTCCTTGTTCATGTGTTGTGTATTGTTACGTAGGTTCAGGGTCTAGTGGCCACAGAGCTGTTCACCAAATACGATGAGCTTCTGCTCCAGACCAGCCTGCAGACCATGCTGGACATTGTCTACTGTCCCCGCCCTTCCTGTCAGTGTCCAGTCATTATCGACAGGGAAAGCAGTCTAGGAAACTGCCCCAGCTGCTGCTATGTCTTCTGTACCCTGTGCAAGCTAACGTATCACGGGTTGTCCCCATGTAGGGTTCGGTCAGGTGAGAAGTTCAGGGCAGTAGTTTTTTGGTGTAATAAGTGATGAATTTCTGTATGTCGATTGTTGTGTCTGTTGCTATCTCCTTAGGAGATAGTTTTAGGCACTAAAACTCTTTTTTTTATTTCAGCCCTTGAAAGAGATAGGGATTTTAAATACATTAACATGGAGAGAAAAATAAAAAGTACAACTTAATCAAAATAAAAATAAAAGCTTTTGATTAGGCCCTTTTTTGAAGGATCGGCCAGGTTACACCCAACAAACATATTTTTAAGGATGGACTTTTTTTTTGTATTCCTTAATGTGTAGGCTGAGAACCAAGGTGCTATGGATATTGAAGGACAAGAAATAACAAAATATAAGTTAGTAAAATGTTTTATATTTTTGTGTTGGAATATCTGAGAACAAATGCATGCATCGATTTCAGTTGATTGGAAAGCAACCCCTATTTACATTTATTGTCACATGCCATGCATGACAGAAGCTGCAATACTAATAATGATGATGAACTCCCGTGAGTTGATCTCATTATTTATGAATAATTTGAAGCTTTATCATCTCTGATATTTTAAAGAATAGACTTACACTACTTGATATGTTCAATTTTAGATGAATTGCGAAAATTACGAGAGGAGTACCTGAAAGCAACTGAAGAGGAAAGGATTTATCTGGAAAAACGTTATGGCAAACAAACTCTAAAGAATGCTGTAGAGGAGGCTTACTCAAACGAATGGCTGGACCAGTTTGCAAAACAGTGTCCACAGTGTAGTGCTCACATACAGGTAAATATATGTGCCCTTTAAATATGGAGTGCTCACATACAGGTAAATATATGTGCCCTTTAAATATGGAGTGCTCACATACAGGTAAATATATGTGCCCTTTAAATATGGAGTGCTCACATACAGGCTGTTATCACCATTCAGAGAATATCCTAGTGATTTGATTGGTTGAAACTGAAGGTGACAGGATTCTGGGACGGGATTTACGGGAGTATATTGGTTTCGTTATATCCCCAGAGTCACGGCAAAACGTGCTTGACGCAAAGTGTAAGAGGGAGACAACTTTGCTGAAGATAAAACAAATTCTTGGCATCTGCTTTGATCGTGTGTGCAAAGACAGGCTTTTCGCACACAAATAAATAGGTTAACTCTGTCAAAAATGGTATTACTCCAGAAAATATGAAATAATGAAATAAGCATGGTGCAGAAACTGGTCATTCCTACTGTAATGAAAAGTGCGTTCAGAAGATCTTGTTGTTTCCTCCAGAAAGATTGGATGAAAGATCTTGCCTGGAGGTCTGAAAATGGGATGTATAAACACTGTATAAATCTTTATCTTTTGAATCATTCAATCTTACCAGGGGATTTTCTATCCACTTTCTAGCCATTGTCAGAAATTTGTGTTTTAGACAAATTTTGTGTTGAGTTTTGATAAAATAAATGAGGTTTAGATACATTTTACATACATCAGTGATGAAAAATATTGAGTTTTCTTATTTGTTCAAATTCAGTTTCTAGAAAGAAATTGGCTGGAAAAACCCCTGCATACACAGTGAAGTCACCATATGAAATCTCCTGTTCCTGGACGCTGATGTTGGCAGAGATGACCAGTTTCATCTCTGGCTTCTTTATCAGCGTTACGTGATAGTGAATGTGGCAAACATGACATGCAGATGATGGACAGAAACTGAAACTACCGATAGTTCTCCTGCCCAACCATCCATGCAAATTGTCACTCAAATCAACGAGTTCTCTTTCTAAAAGGAAATCACCAGAATCACATCCGTGACGATCTGCGGTCATCCCGTCTTCTTCAAGGGTTTCATTTGACTGCCACAAACCCTGACCTTGACTTCGACCTAAAATAAGCTGTTTTGCAACTATGATGACCTTAGCTTTGTGCATGGCATTAAACCATCTTGACAGCTGTGATGTTGAAGAACAGTACTATACAGTCAATGAATATATATGTTATTTGAAAAAAAAAAAAGAAGACTTTTTACAACCTTTTTTCAACGTCGGAAGGCACTTACCAACCTTACTGACGCAGACAGTAAAGATTCAAAGATTTTATAAATACGTGTGACCGGAGTGAAGTGCTCATAATCTCAAGCATACCCTCTGAGTATAACAAACCAAGAGCTTTCCAACAAGTCAGAAGACTTTGGAACTAGTATCTTTGTATACCATATCCATTAATTACTCTGATTTTATTTGTTAACAGTATGGACAAGTTCATTAGTTGAACTTGTTAAAGTCCATGTGACATGAACAGCTTGATTGATGCTTTTTGTTACTTGTGTATTCAGCACGTATTAACGCTGTGTTTCCTCTAATGTTTCAGAAGATAGACGGTTGTAACAAGATGACTTGTATGAAGTGCCGTACCTACTTCTGCTGGATCTGTAACCACATCTTGTCACGAAACAACCCTTACAGTCACTTCAACCAGCCTGGCCAGGGCTGCTTTAATCGGCTGTTTGAAGGGTTACATACCAATGGTGAAGACGATGAGGATGACTGGATGTGGGAGGCCTTACAGTAATGTTTGATGTTTGCAATGAGTGTTGATGAAGCATGATGATAACTGGATGTGGGAGGCCTTTGTCAGTCATCTTTGATGTTTGCAGTATTTGTTGACTAACGATGATGATGATGACTGGATGTTGCTGCCACTCCAGTTTTGATCGATGTTTGCAGTGTGTGTGTTAACCAGCGATGAACGATGATGATTAGATGTTGCTGGTTCCCCATTGATGTTTGATGTTTGATGTTTACACTGTGTGTTGACAAACGATGGTGGGAACTTCATGTTGGTGGCATTCCAGTTAATTTCATGTTTTCAGTGTGTGTTGACTAATGATTAGGAGTTTGTTTAGGAGGCCGTATAATGATGGTATATAGTGATGTTTACAGTGTGTGTTTGTGTGGGAGGCCGTGTAATGATGGTATATAGTGATGTTTACAGTGTGTGTTTGTTTGGGAGGCCGTGTAATGATGGTATACAGTGATGTTTACAGTGTGTGTTTGTTTGGGAGGCCGTGTAATGATGGTACACAGTGATGTTTACAGTGTGTGTTTGTGTGGGAGGCCGTGTAATGATGGTACACAGTGATGTTTACAGTGTGTGCTTGTGTGGGAGCCCGTGTAATGATGGTACACAGTGATGTTTACAGTGTGTGTTTGTTTGGGAGCCCGTGTAATGATGGTACACAGTGATGTTTATAGTGTGTGTTTCTTTGGGAGGTCGTGTAATGATGGTACACAGTGATGTTTACAGTGTGTGTTTGTGTGGGAGGCCGTGTAATGATGGTACACAGTGATGTTTACAGTGTGTGTTTGTGTGGGAGGCCGTGTAATGATGGTACACAGTGATGTTTACAGTGTGTGTTTGTGTGGGAGGCCGTGTAATGATGGTATACAGTCATGTTTATAGTGTGTGTTAATGACATTGGTGACAGTGTGGTAATGATCATAGGCATGGTTCTTGTGATAACATAATGAGTGCATGTGGCGAGCATTTCAGTTTAATTCTGTGTTCAAGAATTGTTCACTTATGTATTATTGCGACCATTATTTTTTGTATGGAAGAAACTAGGGCTCTGATCTTTGGCAAGCTAAACAAGCAAATTTTTGTAAAAGTTGATTGTCATACTGGTGGAATGCAAATCAGTAATCTTCATGTCAGAATACATGAAAGAGTAACATTGACTGCTTGTTGCCACCTGGGGATCTTGAATGTCGGACTGCAGTGAATCTCTGTCGGGAAATGTTTTTAGTGTTTACTGTGATAAAAGGATGATGGCGGTGATGACACTGACCAGATGTGGAAGACAGTGATGGTTCATGTTTACAGTATGTAATTATTAATAAATAATGATGATGATGACATTGACCTGCACTACAGGATTGGTTGATGCTTAACTGTACATTGACTAATTATGACACTTACGTTTTCTGTAGTTTCTGAAATCTGTGATGAATAGACCGTTATTTTATGACGGGCCATAATTGGTTGTTTTTTGTTTATGAATTATGTATATATTGTAAAACCCTAAACATGTACAAATGCACATATCTGTGTTGATGAGCCATTACATTAGGATCAAAGCAGTCAGGGAAAGAGATTAGTATATGGTTCACAGGTGCAAGTGTGCAGATGTATGTTCGTAGTTATTTATAAGTAGACATACACGTATGGTTAATGTGTGAAAATGGGAGGAAATTGCGCTGAAACGTATGTCTCAGATATAATTCATGTGTGACTGGCTGGGAAATGGAAGCTTAGTATTACAGCTTCTAATTCCTTTACATTTTTTTTTTGAAACATGTACATGTGTTAAGCACGCTGAAGAGGATTAACAAGTGTAGAATGGGAGGCATGTCATTGATATTACAGATTTCAGGTCTTGCTTAGACAACACTGAGCCATGGGTGCCATCATTTGTATTGAAGACTTATTGTGTAAATGGGGACATGACGGTGTTAGTATTAAGGAAGTCTCCAAATCAAACCTAGGCAGTAGAACAATGTCCAAAATCTAAGTATTTGTCAAGAGTAGTGAAGAGTTATAGTCCAGAGAGACCTGTGCACTTTGCCTAGTTGTGGTTTGTTATGAATTATTATAGTTATATGATCATTATAGTTACCTTTTTTTTTTCAGTTCCGGCTTTGCCTAGTTGTGGTTTGTTATGAATTATTATAGTTATATGATCATTATAGTTACCTTTTTTTTTTTCAGTTCCGGCTTGGGCTGTATTTCGGACTCAACCCGGTCATAACTTATTAGGGCTGGTTTCCATATTTTAAGTACTACCACTGCTTTACTGAGTTTTGGCTGGTTTGCTTTTGTTTTGCCTAATTTCTTACAATGTAGACTGACTTTATGTAGGTTTCTTGTACTTTATGGTTTTAATAACTCCCTATAAAACAGTTTTGTTTGAACTCAAAATGTTCAATAAATTAGTACTTCATGTACAGGTTTAAGATGGATGCTTCCAAACACCTCTGCATAACGTTTGGACTGAGGTTACTAACTTTGTACGTTTGCTCTAGCTTGTTTCTTCCCCTTCCAGTTAATACACTTTCACTTTCTTACAATAAATACATATTAAAAGAAGGCAGTATCGGAATGAATGTAACAAGAGAGACTGCCAGTGAATGTAGGTCATTGGGGTAATATATGCAGCAAACGAATTTGACCAGACCCCGGTTGGTGTATCATTTGTCAATCAGTCAGTCTGTAGATGAGACAATCCCAGGGGTTTCTCAAGTTTCGTGTTAAACACGAAACTTGACGGTTCCTGACACTATTGTGTCTAATCTGTTTTTTTTTGCAGCTTTGTATCATTCATCAGTCTGGGTGAGCAAAGCATAAAAATGATGGTGTGTTAGCATTTGTCATGCAAACCGATGCTGGTTCCTTGAAAAAGGTGCATGTGGCCTGGAAGTATTAATATTTCTCGATTTGATCATGAAAACCTTTCCAGATTCCCTCAGCCATTCCCTGTGGACGTACCGGTATGTACCCGGAATATATGATTGTCTGTATGTAATTAACTGAAAGATGAAATTGGTTGTCACATCCATGATACATCCCTTATTAATGGATAAATCCAAGTTGATAAACTGTGCTCCAGTAGGAATTGACTTGAGTATATGGAAGACAATTAACCGTGACATTGCTTGGTCGATTTTATAATGTGATAATGGAGAAACCTGTGGTCCGAAGAGAATTATATGCAATGACTAATTTGTTATATTGTCCTAAATCACTTAATGTCTAGAGAGTGTAGTTGAGAGATCTTTACATTAAAAAAACACCTGGAACCGAAAAAGTTTTATGTTGTGTTTTTTCTTTACTTTAATAAGCAACTTGTTGTGCATGGCCAACCCCTTTGGGATATAACTGAAATGTATGCTAGAGTAGTTAATATAGAGAAATTGCACCTTGATTTTCATTTGTGTGTGAGCAAAATTTTCAAGCGAAAACAGGTCTGTGTCTTGTTGATATTTCACAAAATTTCTTGATCGTCTTTCTAACCCAGAGTTAAGTCCTCTGGAAGAGTTTGCATTCGTCCCATGGTGTTTTCCAGGGAAGAATACGGTTAGTTTAAAGGACATGAGCTGTGTTTATTCGATTTGTGTTGTATGAAGTGATTTCTAAACTTTATATGTTTCTATCATTTTCCTGTGTTGCGCCCGACTTTACCCAGCGGAGAATCTAATGGGAACGCAAAGATTAACCGAGGGCTTGTCCTTGTTACATTGTAACCCTCTCCACTAATCTGTCCAGGAGGGCCAGGGACGTGTATTGCCGTGTCAAAACTAGTTAGCTCGTGAGCTTAAAATCCGCAGGTTCCAGCCCCAATCACCGGCGTTACTCATAGAGTATAAAGGACTACAGCATAGAGAGTAAAAGCACAGCAGCGAAGACAGTGTTATAGCTGGCAGATGGACGCACGCCACAGGGGACACCCGGCCTCTTGGCATTGTATCTCAGTTAAGGTCGCAGTTGGTAGAGCGTCCGCTTGCGGACGGGGAGATCTGGGTTCAAACCTGGGTCGGGTCATACTAAAGACTTTAAAAAATGGTACATCCTGCTTCCTCGCTAGGCGCTCAGCAATGAGAGGATAGAAGGTGGACTGGTCGGCCCGGTGTCAGTATAATGTGACTGGGTGAGGGGGCTTGTTGGGTGTCTTCGGCAAGTCGTCTTGGTGAGGCAGCACCAGATAAAAGATATGGTGGAAATCCGTCCTGTACCAAGGAGACACCGCCTTTGTATATCTAAAATATTCTTGAGTAGGGCGTTAAACAATAAACATTCATTCATTCATTCAATTAAGGTCTTTATTGTAGTTAACAGTTCATGTAATCGCTCCCATGGTGTGACAACCGAGACAGTGTCAGTGTATGTATACGGAAGATCGTTACTTCGAAGTAAAAAGTTTGTAAAAGATGTTAAAAATCAATGAATTCTTTTCTCAGGTTCAAGTGGACCCAATGAACGTTACCATATTTTGCCAAGATATCATGATGTCAATTCCAACAGCAGTGGTTTATAAATATGGTCTTTCTTTTCGAATGTTTGTCATGGCGTACAGCGAAGAGCAAGCTACATGTGGTGTCATATCGCAGACAGTATCTGGCGATATATATTTTTGAATCTGGCGATATATATTTTTTGGTGTTTGATATAAGATCTTATCTTAACGCCTTATATATTCCATGAAACCAGTTTGCAAAGAGCGTATTCGCTTGTAAATAACATCAGACTGCATTTGGATTCCACGTATTTTAAAGGTAAACTTCACAGAAAGCAATAGCTTAGCTTAGGGATATAGCTAAATGCCGTTAAAAGCCATATACCAAGTGCTCTACAAAAGAGTTAGCAAAATAACTTCTTGAACATGTGTTCACCTTGAGAAAGTGGAAAGAAATTGTCTCAGCGGCAATGATTCTTTTGATTCTGGGGTCCTACCATGTCCATGCGGCGAGTTTTCACTAGGTTTAATGATTCAGAAGCCGCTCATTTCCTGACGTATGAGGTCAGAGGTTCGAACCCAACTCTCGCTTGTTCGGCCGCGGCTCTAAGTGTAAAGGTTTCTGCAAGTACCCGTTGACAGCCGTCAGTGTGCTTCCGGGCGATCTGGTCACCTCATACCCCACCTCTGACCGCTATCATAGACGTGACAAGTTACTGAGCACGATGGTAAATAAGATCTTACTTGTAAGGGTACCAGTTCCGGAGAGGAAAATTGATAAACAAATGGCTTGTTCAACTCTCATACAGCGATAGGCCTTACACAAGATCAAACAAAGAAGCACGAAGACGCTTGACTAAGTTCAATACATATAATTAAACAAACTGGACAAATTGTACAACTGATAATAACATACAAAATAATACAGATAATTACAAATATATGTATATAGTTTCTTATGGATGTTAGCGTCCCAAGTCCGGATAGAATATTCCGGCTTCCAAAGGCAAGTCAGACCAGGTAAATGGTCTGAATTCTCGAACTGAAGGGTGACAAGTCGTGTAGTGTCGAACAGCAGAGGGCACGGTACGCCGACGATGGTTAATATCCAACTCCCCGGCAAGGTGCAAGTTTCCTGGGCAGACGGGTTGACAATAGTGCCCGTGATGCCGAGCTGGCGATGTATGTTTCACTCCTCGGAAATATACACGAAGTCACTTTCACGGTAAACTAGGATGAAATGTAAGTAATCGCACAAGGAGACAACGAGCGATACAAGCTCCACAAGAACGTCTCACACCAAATAGCAAGTAGCGAAACATAAGCTCACAAAGTGCTACCTACCGAAAAATGGAGTACAAAATGACAAAATTGTCGAAATGCGTGTAAGCCAATATCTCCAAAGTCCAATTAAAATCCTTCTGACAAGAGCAAATATGACAAGTGGACACAAGTAAAACGACTGCTCTCAAAGTGGACGTAAGTCAATGACTGCGAGCTTTACAACTTCGTCGTTCATATTTACAGGCTAACGTAAAGAAAATTCTGGATGGTTTATTCGTAAACATATTTACAATGTGGGTAAATCTTTCCAGAATGTACGCCTCATTCACATTGACAGGAACTCATAAACACAGCCGCCTGGAGAACACGCGACTGAATTCCAGCGCAGGCTATCACGTACACAGAGAAAAAAATGTAAGTCAGACAATAGTGCTATCAAACAAAACTTACAAATAAAAACCTTTTTTTTGGTTCTGTATTGTCATATAAATGGTGTAGGACAGCGTCTTTGGCAGAATAAACCAGCACTGATTCCCAAAGATTCCAGAATCCGTCATCGTGGACGAAAAGTTCCCGCCCCCGCCCCCACTGATATATATTATTTACCGTTAAGATCAACCTGTTGCAAAAAACGTCGTACACAGAAACAAACGACACAATCTGGAGAGCGACATATATGCATCGCGTAACAGCAGGCAATGGAGAACTTGTGTGTATGTGTTTTGATTTTCCGTACAAGAAATTAACTGTTTGACTTCACATTAGCAGAGAGTCTTGCTGAAAACCCA
>JABBOT010000005.1:7618004-7812785 GCA_016165875.1 Acanthopleura granulata | reverse complement strand
AAAACTATAATAGAAAGTAAGAATAAACTGTACATAATTATTTGTCCCGTATATATGAAACACATTTCAAACTTTATTCTGACTGAAGCAACGGAACAACCATTTCAGTAGAGCAGGCGAGAGTCCAGTGGCCGCCTAGGCCCCGGAAGCTATGGTATTTCGGCTAGCCTTGCATAGAGGTCTTTATGTCGATTTCTGCTGATCGACCTCACAACTCTTGCTTACTGAAACTACTATCGTATTTATGCTAGCCAGACATGTTTAGATGATTTCTGGTGTCTAAAATTACAACTCTTACCGGCTGAAGCAGCTAAACCATTATCCACTCCCCAACAGGCGAGGGTCGAGGGATCGCCTTCGTGCTGGAAGCTCTGTTATTTCAGCTAACAATAGATGTGTTATTGATAGCTTCTGGTAACCAAAATTACAACTCTTAGTGACTAAAGCAATGAAACTACGTGTGCTATCATAGCCGCAACAGGCGAGGGTTCAGTTACAGCCTAGGTTCTGGTATTTCAGCTAGCTGCAGACGTGTTTTTAGATGATTTCTGGTGACTAAAATTAAAACTCTTGCTGAAGTAACAAAAATAAAATCCCAGTCCAGTAGATAAGGGTACAGCGAATCGGAAGCCAGGATATAATTTATATTTTTGCCCTTTTTACATTATAACTTTGGTTTAGTGTTTGTTGTTAGCAGCATGGTTTTGCAGTTAATGTATATTAATTTCAATGCAACGTGTGAAATGCACCTCTCAGTGAGAGGATAAGCACGTGCTGAGTAGTAGATAGTGATTAAGCAGTTATGATTCAATTTTGGCACAATTTAATTGAAATCACAAATGCGTGTGTAAGAAAGACATAGCTGATGTATGCACGTCTGTGGGATTTGCCGTTACATTTTTGCTTAATACAGGAAAATATAGGCCATTTCACCTAAACATAGGAAGATATCGGACAGAGATCAAAAAAAAAAAAAGAAAGAAGGATTTATGGGACATATAGGGCACGGTAGAAGTCCTGGCTTTTTTTTCTTTTGAAACAGCTTCAGCAGCCAATCACATCAGTCCAAGGTAATTTTTCAAATCCCTATAACTGTTGCCTCAACAATTATAAAAAGACACATGCAGTTGGATAAGAAATCTTTGATGCAGCTTATTTTTGATTTTAGAATATGAATTTTCGATTGCTGGCTTGGTATTCACTATCACCTATTAGAATTACCCGCCAATCACAGTACCGTATTTGTTGCTCTCGGTACTCGGAAAGGCTATTGGCATGCTGCTCATATAGTTTACTAGTTGTTAACCGTGCTTCGCACGAATTCAAAAAGGAACATGAAAACAGAGGGTTTCTTCCTTCTTATTTCATGAAAGAAAAATTAAAGCTTGAAAATGTTCAAATATCCAAAATGTTCATTGAAAAGCATTGAATTGAAATGTTAAATCCATCTGCGTCCTTGAAAATATTCAGACTTTAGCCCATAATCCCTCACATAAGTGTTCTATGTACCTTAGCAGTTGTCACAATATTTTGTTTGTATTTTACCCTTAAAAGGCTTATATTTCAGCTGAATTGGTCTGATCGAATTTCCGCGTGGCCGACTGTGCCGAAAGACCGGGAACAAACGGGGGATTCGCCATGACGTCACGGTGACATCGGCAAACCCACGTGACTAAGGGGATTCCCCACGCGTCCCACACGTGCCGCCGGTATGGCTTTGTTCTGATGTCACATGAGTGGACTCACTGACCGTTTCTGCAACACACAATGCCCATGCAAGGTTTATACATCACCAATAATCGTCTTTAACTTTGTTATACTTGCTCCTCCCATCCCCAAATGTTGAAAATACTCAGCCATGGTGAAGGTGTTTGTGACTTTGGGTCTGACTACAAATATAAAGTACAACCTGTACAGCATTAGAAAGGCTCAGTGCTGTGGACTGTACGATCTGTGAACTTCGAGCATTACCTTGAAGACAATCTGGAGTATCTACAAGCAATCTGGTTGACTAACTCTGATGAACATTTTCCCACTTGAAACTACACACAGAAAATCAAGACGGCCGATAATGAACCACTTTTGTGTTGTACAAATAACTGTTGGGGCCTATCTTCAGCAGTCATGGGTCAACAGACCAGCTGTTAAAGTATGTTTAAAGTAAACTCTACTAGAACAGAGGACAGATTCACCAACAGCACTGTCATCAGACTGAACACGGGAGGAAGGCTTGATGATATCTTCAAACGAATGTAGGACATATTCCCCCTGGACAATCCCCCCCCCCCGAACAATTTCCCCCATGTATATACACCACTGAATCGTACAATATTTTTTTATATTGCAATAGCTCTATGCAACTCATAACGGACATGATTGAGTAAATATGAATTAAAACTATATGTATATCTACTCTTTGATTACATATACGTCAATCAATTTTCTTATCCGCCGTTTAGTTTTTTCTTTTTTTTAAACTTGTTTCAAACATGTGTGCCAGCCTTATTTACTTTTGCATGTTTTCATTGCCTCGTTGTCATTGCCTCGACAACCATACATGGTTGAAACATGTTTTGCCACGATATGGCTGAAACATTGCCAATGTGGCGTTAAGCCATAATCATTCATTCAATCAATTCTCTAAAATGGAAAATTTATATTGTTTTGCATGTATATCGTGGCAGTGTTTAAGAATCTTATCTTCCAATTGCTGGACACTGGGTCAGTTCTAGCTTTGGACAGAACGTTTACGGATTCCCCAGTTCACAGTGCACATGGGCCCGTGGTTGAGACCATTTGTCTTCAATGAATATGGTGTGGCTATTTGTTTGTCACACATAAGAAACTTTATCAGGAACTTGCCAAAGGTTAGCAGTTTAGACCCTCTTCAGAATTATGACCTTAAGTACCGAACGTGTTCTTTGACATTTTACAATTCAATCTTCCAATTTGAGTTGTTGTTTTTTTCTTCTAAATTTATATCATAGCCAACCGTATTTATATGATTTACTTCATTGTTGTTTTACGTCGCACTCAAGAATATTTCACTTTTACGACGGCGGCCAGCATTATGGTGGGAGGAAACCGGGCAGAATGAACTGGACTTGAAGTGGACTTGAACTCACACCGACCACATTGGTGAGAGGCACGGTGTCATAACGCCGCGCTGGCGTACAACCCCCCCTGGACCCCTCCCTCCCGACTAGCCAACCGTAAGCCTGATGAATAAATGACAAAATATTCTAAGACATTTGACAAGAATTTATTTCACCACCTAGGCCTACAACACAAGGTCTCAAGGGCGAATGCAGTGTCCAAGTGCCCTCCTCCCTCAGCGATTCTGTCAGTCTCCATACAGAAGGATGTCTGTGACCAACCAACTGCAAGGATTGCAGGTTCCAACATTCGCAAAAGTTGTTTGTCCTGTCATCACCGGTCATGGTGAAGTCATGGACGTTCCATGTTGGTGCACCGAATGCTGGTGGTCGACGTCTGAAATGGACAGGAGGATCAGCTGCTGCAGGAGGCTGTAATCTTTGATACGTCCCAGTCACGTAAGTAATGTCAAAGCAATCCACTAGAACACCTAATCCAGCTGGGGTATTGGCTTTTAGATATCTTATGCCTTCTGTGATTTCATCTGATGGGAGAAATGTCATTCCGTCCAGTACTCCGGAGAAGTGTTTGATGGCTGCCTCTTGCCCATACATCTGGGTCAGGCCAAGGTCTTGAATTTTTCTCCATGTTGACAGATGTTGTGTCAGATGGTAAAAACAAACTTGGGTTTACATGGTTGCCAAGAACAGCATGGACAGGCTGCATTGCTGCCATTTCAAAGTCAATCATGACTGTGGTAGGGTCTGGCGTAAAACCAAGCTCCTCACACTGGTCCACTACCACCTGCAGCATGATCTCATAAATCGCCTGAGTCTTGTTGGGTATCAGTGCGTAGACACAAGACACTGCTGTATCACGCAACGGGCCTCAAATGACGTACAATTCTGTAAATACATCAGGTGACATAGAAATGTTTCCGTCCATAAACCGCTTTTGACGTCTTGCCAGGTGGCGAAGGGCATCATCTGTAGCGAAAACTAAAATTCTGTTTAGTGCCGACTATGGATTGCTATCAAGAATCAGGAATGCCTTAGGTTCCTCGCCTCCTGTGTTGGACCATTCTTCGGGAATAACCAGTTCCTGAAATGCGAAAAAAAAAACATGCATTATAGTAGTCGCACACAGAGTTGCTAGCAGAATGTTAAGAAAAGGGTACTAGACAGTTATGTTTTATGCAGTGATTTGAAAGGATTCTCTGCAAATTTCAACTTGCATAGAATGGTCAACATGAAAATCGAAGTTGTTGTCACATGCGACCTAAATCAGTTAGTAGTTAGTGAAACAGACAACACCCGGTCAGTTTTACAAATTCTTAATTATTTTAACAAGTATAATTTTCATTTACCTGATGACTATTTGGATATTTTGGAAATGCACCTTGCTTGTTCCGCCATATATTTCTCTTCATAGCATCTATCCTACCAACATGCAGTCTCGCTGGTGCACGAAGCTCCTCAATGGCAGTGGACATGATATGTGAGGTAGTTTCCCTTGTTGTTCGGGATCGGTCTCTGGTCTGAAAACGGACCTTCTCCACTTCTATGGCAAATGACCCCTCATCATGGGAGTGAGGGATTGTCACGTGAATATCATCGCTACTCGAACTTGTTGTCAGGGCGTCTTTGCAGGGAGTGGTTTTTTTTCCTCACTACATTCCCAACGGATGCGTGCAGGCTTTTCAGCCTTTTTGGTGTACAGACAACCCTCATAATACAACTTTACGCCTCCTCTGGATGTCTTGATTATCTCCACAATTTTCAACAGTTCTAAAATTCATGCTTTGCCAAATTGTTTTACACCCTGTATTTGCAAACTCTCCCCATTAGGCAAACAATGCTTGTGATCTTATAGATTCAGTGAGTGTTATCCAGACATTTTCTTTCTTAATAAGCATCTAATAATCTGGAACCCCCTCCTGTCCAAGCCTAGCTGACTTGGCAAAATTAACACCTGGTATTGAAAATAGAACAAGCGGAGGTTGCTCTCATAAAAAGCCTTCAGAGTGATATAAAATAAAAAAAATCGTAATACTTGGTTTAAACATTTTACCTAACATAATGTCATACATTTTGGGGGAAAATTCTAACCATTTGGTTAAAAAGCAAGTTATTGACCTAAATCAACAGACTAGACTATTTTAGCCAGCTGTGCATTGCTGTAAGGGTCTAAATTAAAATTAAAACAGCTGATTATGGCTGGATTATTAGGGGTTTATTTACAGAGATATTTCCTACAAAAGACTAAACTCACTGAATACTTTATTGAACAAGCCTCCTTAGCTCTTTTCATGAATTTTGATCATGGTTTTAAGCCATTTTCTGTTATTTTATTCTTTTTATGCAATTTAATTATATATTTTTACTGTAATTTAGAGTACATTAAGTACTTTAATTTCAATATGCTGATTATAATACTGAAGTTAATATCATACATCAACACAAGCACAAAAACACACACATAGATATGCCTTTCTTTAAATTACCTGCCAATAAAACTCAAACCAGAGGGATTAAAGAGCAGTACTTCATGAAGTTCAAATCTGAACTTAACCGTGAAAACACGGAGAGGTAATCTCTCATCATGGATAACTCCCCTGAACAAGTTGTAAATAAGACTATGTCAGCACTTGTACACCATCCTTGTATATACCGGGGATGGTTGTTGGGGGTGGGTGGGGGGTGTTGACAGGGGGGTTGTTGGACATGTGTCCAGGGAGGATATGTCCGTACCACCCTTCAAACAGACACCAGGAATAACAGGGACTTCAACACCTCTGCCAGACAGAACAAAAAGTAAACAGAGGCCTGAGGAATGCACAGGAACTGACCAGGGCTTCTCATGTAGAGCCTGCTTTGAAGAACTTCTGAAGTGCAAACCTTCTCTTGAAAAAGTACAGTTCCTACATGGTCAGATAACAGCATTACAAGAAGGCCTGCAGAGAGATACATGTAAGCCTGAAACAAAAGCAACAGCCAGTCAGACAGATCAGCCTACACATCAGTGAGCAAGAGCCTCTCATTCGACCAGTCCGGTTGCAAAGGTAAATACTCCTATTGTGCACAACATCCCTGTGATTTGGGAAATACAAATTCCAGTAATAACTGCAGACCTCCCATCACCTTTCCTTTTAACCCAGTAACAAAAGATTTATCAGGAAACAAAAACTCAAATGGACACCACCTACAGAACACAACCACACCCTACTCATCAGGAGCTCTCTCATTTACAGGGTGAAAACAAAAGGATTAAAACCAGGGACACAGGTTATGACACTGAGGGGAGCCTATATCATGGATGTTAAGAGACACCTTGAAGGCATGGACTTAAAGAAGTATACGTCCATCATCTTGCAAATTGGGACAAATGACTGCCAAACATCAGTATTCCAGATATGATATAGCTGTATATCTATCAGATTATCAGCCTTATAGCTGTCGGTACGATCTTGAAAACAGTAACTCAAAAGTAATATGGCTTGAAATCAAGCCGGCATAGTTGAAGCCATTGTTTACCTGCTATGTATTCAGACCTTCAAGCCCTCTTTCAGCATGGATGCGTGAATTTGAAACAAACACAGAAAATTCATCATGAATAGAAAGACCTAGTTCTCCTGTCTGATTTTAATGTGGACTTGAGTAAAATCACTCCTAATGACAGGTGGACTAGTATGACAGATTCCTTTAATCTGACTCAACTTGTGAAGTCTCCCACTCGAAACACTTCATCCACATTAACTCTCATCGATCATACATGTATGTGACCTCAACTGAGAAAGTTTTAGGTGTTCAAGTCCCAGTTCTAGCCATAAGTGATCATTTTCCAGTCTGTATCACTCTCAAATCAAAGATTAACCACAGCATGAAGCATAAAGATGTTACAATTCAGTATAGAGCATGTAAAGATTTCAACAAAAATCTTTTCCACCAAGACTTAATGGATGTGTCTTAGGAAACTATAGGTCACAGAAAAAGTCCCGAAGCGGCTGTGAATGAACGGTCAAATCTATTCCAAGATATTCTAAATAAACATGCCCCCTTGAAAACAAGACGAGTCAAATACCTTTCAAAACTATCATGAGTTACAGAAGATATTCTAATTTCTATGCATCGAGAAATGTACAAACGAAAGGGACATGAGGCAAATCACAAACACTGGAAAAACAAAGTGAACAATAAAACTGTTTGTGTTAAGAAGAAGCAATTCTCACGCGACCTGAAAGAAAATGCACCTTCACCAAACAGAATCTGGGAGATCTTGAGAAAATGTAATCCTAACCCTGATGCTATCACTGATGAGGATGGCAATGTAATAAATGATCCAGCTAAAATTAGTCATGTTTTCAATACCTTTTTCTCAAATGTAGTCCAACATTTGACGGATATTAATAACACAAACAAGGACAATTTTGTTCAAAGTCTTGAAAAACTCAGGGAACAAGTTGAGGAAAAAGTTCCTCGTGATACCTTTTACTCCATACCAAATACCTTGTATGTTTCTGTTTTCCAATACCTTTTAAACCTTGATAAAAAATAAGGCCAGTGGTTTAAACAATATCAATGCTACATTTCTTACACCAGCTGCCCCTATTATAGCCAAATCTTTGACCATGCTGATAAACCAATGTCTTATGACCAGTTCTTTTCCAGACATGTTGAAAATTGCTGAAGTTATCCCTCTTCACCAAGGGGGTTCACAGGATAAAGTTGAAAACTATCGTCCAATATCTGTCCTACCCATTGTTTCAAAAATCATTGATTGACATGTACATAACAGTTGGTATGAGTATCTCTCAAATTTTGAATTCTTGCATAAAAACCAATCTGGTTTTCACTCTTTACACTCTTGTGAAACTGCACTACTGAAAATGGTTGAACACTGGCAAAGGGCGATAGATAATGGGGAAGGTATTGGACCCGTACGGCATTTGATACTGTTAACCATGATATATTACTTATAAAAGTTAAAGTCTACAAATTTCACCCATCTGTTCTTACTTTCTTCCAGTCCTGCCTATCTAACAGACAACAGAAGTTTGTTGTTGAAGGAGAAATGTCATGTCATGATGTTATGGCCCATGTCCTTCAAGCCTCCATCTTGGGACTTTTACTTTTTATTCGATATATAAATGATCTACCATTATTTATAAGACAGTGGCAATTCTGTCGACAACTTTGCTATATATTGTTCCTCTGGCAATATGTCTGACATTGAGCGCAATCTTAACAGCGGTATGGATTTCATTAAAGACTGCTGCGACGAAAACCTCATGTTCAATAATCCCCCAAATCTAAATACATGATACTGGTCTCCAGGCAACGGCTGCAGTTAACCAAACATGTTCCTTTCTGTGTTATGTTTGATGGAAGTAAACTTAAACGAGTCAGTAATGCTAAACTGCTTGGTATTTATTTTTGATGAATCTTTCCTCAAACGCACAAGTCAAAAATGTGTGTAGAAAGGTTTCTAAACTGTTAGGGATTCTACAAAGGAAGAGAGCTCTTCTAACACGTCACTGATGTGACATTTTCTCTAAGTGTTATGTTCTTCCTCACTTTGGTTATTGCTGTTCATCATAGG
This sequence comes from Acanthopleura granulata, assembly GCA_016165875.1. Lineage (NCBI taxonomy): Eukaryota > Metazoa > Mollusca > Polyplacophora > Chitonida > Chitonidae > Acanthopleura > Acanthopleura granulata. The sequence goes on along the minus strand of JABBOT010000005.1, from coordinate 7,804,091 downwards.
GAAACTGTTCAATTAAAAATACAGAAAGAAAGAATAGTCAAGTTACAGAAAAGAGCTGTTGTTTAGTTCTACAAGAAAGCAAGAACACATCTGGAAAAACTTCACTTTTAAGAGTAAAATGAATGCATTTTAATAAAGGGTAAACTAGAAAATTCTTTGTATCATCTATAAAGCATTACATAACCTCTGTCCAAATTATATTAAACAACTTTTCCTTCCAAACAAACAGCTGCACAAAATTGTTCTTAGATCAACACAACATGATATATATCTTCCTAAAGCAAGGACAAATTATATGACAGAAAGTTTTACACATATAGGTATCAAACTATGGAACAGCCTCCCAATACACTTAAAAGAAGCCCCTTCCCTAACAAGCTTTCAATCACGCTACTTAAAATTGCAGTTATCTTCAGACAACAACTAAAATGTACATGTATGCAAGTATGCTTTCCTGGTATCAACCATCTAAGTAATATCCCATCTCTCTTAACATTACTTGTTCAGAATCTAAATGTGATATGCTAAAATGTAAAATACATGTATATATATGTTAAAGATATTCTTTGTTTTCATATACATATATAAATTCTTTTTTTTTTTACACTTTGATGTATTATTATAGAAAACCTTTTTGTAATGCTAGGTCCCTGTGACACTCTTGCACACATGTGTACTGATCAAAGCAAACAGGAGATGGGAAAGGGGCCATCTCCCACTTGCTCGGTTTTTGTTCTCTGTACATGTGTGTAGGGGGTTCCAGCCAGCAGGAGGCAGGAAGAGGTCAGTAATGGGCTGTCTCCCACTACCCTACTCCTCTTTCTGGTTGTGGACAGTTGCGGTCTCTGAAGTACATGTTTCCCATGTATTGTATTCTCTGTCAAGGCCTTAGGGAAGAACAGTTTCATTGTATACTGAATGAGCTACCTTCAGTACTTAAAGATATTATTATTATTACCTGGTAATTTATCTTGCAGAACTTCTGGCCATGTCTTAATTTGCACAACAAGCTTTTCCTAAAATCCCAAACCACTGTGGCATCAGACGATCTATGTTTGTCTTCTTTGGGTGTTTGAATATAGGTCCTTTTGATTTGAATTTCAGAAGAAGGAATGCTCTAGTAAATGACAAAATAACTTGCAAAGAGAGACATTATTGTTGCACATTATAATGACTTATACTATCACAGAAGAACTGTTGCACCATACAGTGTATCACCTCACTCCTCAGACAAACGCTTACGTGTATATCTAAACTCTGGTGAGGGTGGGAAAGGAAAGGGTGGTTTAATGTTGATAGGAATCTCCTGTTGCTCTGGAGTGTCAGGTACTCCGAATCTGAATGTGTCAGCTGCCCTTGAGGGAAAACCCGTGTCAAAATCAACGGCCTAAAAAATACAAACGATAACAAATCACACATAAAAAGATGTTCCTAGTTAACCACATTTCATTTTTTGTTAAATCAAAAAACACCTATAAAACCAGGCTCTCTGAGGAGACACTAGCTCTACTGGTTGGGACAAAATTATCACTGAGTCAATTACAAAATTATGTATGTATAACGGAAAATGGAGAATCACACCTGAAAATCATTACCATGAAATATATATCTTGATTTACTTGAACCAAGTTTCGTTGAAACTGGACAAAAACTCTAACAGTAACTGGTACCATTTTAGACAGAAATGTTAACATATGCTGTGTGAACAGAGAGATGGACAACTGATCACCAAGAAGGAAAATCGATACAATGATTTATGTATCTTGATGTAGTCTACATGTCAACCCATTTTCACTGAAATCAGACAAAACCTGTAGGAGAAGCAGTGTTTTGAAAGATATGTTAATATATACTGGATAAACACACAGGCAGACGGGCAACCAATCATCGAAATGAAAAATCGACATCATGAATTTCGTATCTGGATGAAGTCTACACTTTAACCAAGTTTCATTGAAATCAGTCAAAAACTGTAGTAGCAGTACCCTTCTGAAGGAAATGCTAACATGGAGGATCAATGGGCAGTACCCTTTTGAAAGAAATGCTAACATGGTGGATGAACGGACAGACGGACAACTGATCATCGAAATGGAAAATTGATACTACAAATTATGTATCTTGATGTAGTCTGCACTTCAACAAAGTTTCACTGAAATCGGACAAAAACTGTAGGAGTAGTAACGTTTTGAAAGGAATGTTAAAACGGTGGATGAACAGAGGGATGGGCAACTGATTGTTGAAATGGAAAATCGATACTATGAACTATGTATCTTCATGTAGTCTACACTACTGTTCAAATCAGACAAAAACTTTACGAGTAGCGTTTTGAAGGAAATGTTGACACTGGACAGACAGGCGTACAGTGGACAACTTGCTAATAAATAACCTCTTCTGGTGGTCAACCAGTAGAGTTAAAACCAGCCAATTTATAGGATTCAAAGGTTATAACAATGTCTTTGTACCTTCATTTTTGTACATAAAACAAAATCTATTAAAAGACACTTTCATATCTAAATGTGTAGGTATGTTTATGTGAGAAAGAATTGTAGGGCAGATGGACAAACACTTCATCTTCCCAAACAGAAGAAATGAAAATGACATAGACCGATATATTTCAAACATCAAATGTATTTACCTGGTTGGTGAATTCAGGCACAGGTGATGGCCTGGACACACCTGTCTGTGGCCCTGCGGCACTCCAGACTCCCTCTGTTCCTGGGTGAAGAGGTCTGTAGCTGTATGGCGAGCTGGGTGGCGGCGTGTTTGGCGAACTGGGTGGCAGTATGCTTGGTGAACTGAGCAATGGTGTGTACGAATGTGGCAGAATCTTTGGTGCATACCGCTGGGATGTCACACTCAACACAGTGTCACAAAACTCCACAGAAACATAGAGAAAAAGAACATATTAAATATTTATTTAATACAATCGTTACATGTTGCCTATGAAAATCATTCTGAAAGCTTTTAGGAAGATATTCTTTTTTTTTCCGCTTTAGGTAGACTTGTTTAATTGCTTGATAAATCTCTGTCATGTCAGGTTTTCAATGTTCTTAACCTTAGAAGTAGAGCATGCTTGATTTCTGGCCGCTGCAAAAATGGCCATTGTGGTTCCCATTTTCTTGGAGAGCAGTATGCAATGTACAGACACTACTATTATGTTAAATTTTTAAAGGTCTAAAAAACTTCTACATTTTCAAAACTTTGAATAAACTGTAAAAATTTTAACAATTATGTAAAAGCTTTGAAAATATTTTAAGATCTTTGAAAATATTTGACAGCATTGCTACCATTTTAAAAGTTTTAAAAATATTTGAACGCCTCCAAAAATAAATCCCCCAAAATTTCCACCTTTAAAAATATCGAATACATAGCAATGGAACACCAGATACCATAAACCCACCGAACAGCAAAAACATCACTGCCAGCAGCGTCACGTGATTACTTCCTTTCCTGTCCTGCCAACATTTGAGCAGTTAATATGTTGTTCTCACCTTAAGCAAAAACCCTAAAGTATAACACAGCTATTTATTGCATCATTTCAAAACTAAATTACAATTACGTTTACAAATCATTTTTAAACCTTAAAAAAAATTTAAAATTCTAAAGTTTAAAATATTTATAAAGGTTTAACAATAATTTTCAAATCTTTGGAAATGGGGTAAAATTATTAAAGCTTTATAAACCTGATATAACAGAAATGAAACGCTTATAAGGGAGGAATGGGGATCGCAATTTGTACTTACTCTGCTGGAGGTAGCAGATGGAAAAGCACACCTCCCTGAACTTTGTGCTGTTTAAGTGTTTTAAGAGCATTCACTCCGGGGACCAGTCATTATCGTTACACATTGCCATGTAGAAAGATAAGTCTGTTTTACCACCATCATGTATATACAAAGCTCAAAGTTGGTGTGAGATACTTTACAACCTTGAAAACTGCAGGATTTTATTAATTATAAAAGTTTTAAAAACAATTTTTTTTAAATTTTTAATGTTTAAAAATAATATATATTCCGTTTACATATACTTTACAATAGCACAAATTTAGTAGGAGTCCGTTTGCTCTAGAATTGTAGTAATTGCACTACATGTATATTCCATTATTGGTTTCTTCATATGGCTAACTTCTGTCCATTTATAAGATTCCAGTGTATCTACAGCCAATTACTTCTTGCCTACTACAGTCATACCCCAAAAGAATGTTGACACTACAAAATAATAGAATTATTCCTTTCTGTTGCCTTGAAAATATTTAATTATTTGATTGGGGTATTATGTCATACTCAAGGATATTTCACATATGGTGGGAGCCGTATGGTATGGTGGAAACCGGGCAAAGCATCAGGCGCAACCCACGTGCAGGTTGCTGGCAGACCTTCCCCACATATGAACGGCGAGGAAGCCAGCATAAGCTGGACTTGAATCACAGCGACTGCATTGGTGAGAGGCACCTGGGTCAATACGCCCTGCTGGCACACTAATCCTCTCTGCCACCAAAGCCCTCCTTGAAAATACAATGTATTTAAAGTACGGTAATGCTAAAAGGTATGATACTTTTTCATTTCATATCTTACTTTAGAAGGTCCATGTGAGGCAGCTTCACATGACGGTGGCATTTTTAAAGCTTTGTCAGGCCAACGTTCGTATGGCGGTAAAGCACTTTCATCACGCAACATAGAAGGTTTTACCACCATCTGCTGCACTAGACTACTGAAATGAAAATAACAAGCATTCTGGAAGTACTGCTTTCAAAATACGTGTCTCATCTACCTGGCTTGGCCATCAGAATAACACATGAAAATACATCTAATGACGTCAAATTCCACGCCTGAAGAAAAACAGCCATGATGTTGTCCAAAATAGATGTAATACCAGTAGCTCAAACCATAACTTAATCTGTAACTTATGGCGAAGCCATGTACCAAATTTCAATTAAATGAGATGAACCGTTTAAAAAAACAAACAATCTCCAGAACAGTTCTACGATAGACTGAGACTAGCACAGGGGCGCGAACTTATATAACCGGAGTTTAATATGTTCTGAAATAACTTACCTGTTGACAAAATTACACAATCACAATAACACACACATTTCAGACACACAGGCCTGAACCAGGATCGATCCTGGATCTCTCGACCTTGATGCGGACACTCTAACCACCAGGCCGCCGAGACGGTCCAGGCAGAATTTCATTATGTTTGCAATATGGGTAACACAAATGTAACAATATAATTCAGAAGATCAACTTAATCCTGTCTAATTAGTTTTCATTAATTTATTTATTTGATTGGTATTTTATGCCATACTCAAGAATATATCACTTATACGACAGCAGCCAGCATTACGGTGGGGGGAAACCCTTGACCATCTGCAGGTTGCTGGCACACCTTCCCATGTATGGCCGGAGAGGAAGCCAACATGAGCTGGACTTGAACTCACAGCGACTGCATTGGTGTGAGGCTTTGGGTCATTGCGCTGCAAATAGCGCGCTAACCGACTGAGCCACGGAGGCTCCCAGTTTTCATTAAAACTGAGAGACCGAACCCACAGCACTGTAAAGCGAAACTTATCTCTGTTGTCATGAGGTCCCATCCCGACACCTGCATATTCTTGTTTGCAGCTTTGCAGTAGATAGAGTACTCAGTTTGACCATATTCTCCATTCTTTATAGTTCACCACAACCCATGTTGAGATGCTTCATACGGCTAGTTGCAATGTTGACTTATACTTGGCTTTAGTGAATTAAAGTGCTTCTGTTCAACTATAACATGTATGAATGCAGTCTCCCTTCATCCATACACATATGTATATGATAAGACACAGTATAAAGGCAGCAAACAAACCTTTGTTTTTGGTGCAAACTACTTAAATGATCGTCAACTATATTTCTTCGACCTTTTCTTTTGACAGGTTGACGAGCCTGGTTATCCAATGAAGACTTTGCACTAGATATTAAAGGAAACATAAAACACAAGTTAATTTCCCCCCCCCAAAATATATACAATAACATGAAACCCTTTACGGATCTTCTCAGCTTTATCACTCACTCCAACTGTAACAAGTTCAAATAGTGTAAAAAAGCTGCTAAAATCAGGCACATAAAAATGTGTATATTCTGACTTTAAAATTACATCACAAGCTGTTATCAAAATGAATGCTTGAGTTGAATGTAACAGTGGAATTACTCAGCCATATCATTCCGAAAAGATGTCAGAATGAGGAACAGTTAAGACATTCAATATGAAAATGATAAAATGTAAAATGAAAACAAATGGGAAAAGACGTTTTTAAAATCAGCTAAATAGCAGAATTATTTATAATTCCAGAACACATAAAATACAGATTTTATAAAATATCCTAATATGTATTTAAAAAATTGTCAATCTTTATCCACATCCTTGCCTGCAATGATGCTAATGGGCCATTTCTGTTCACCTGACCCAAACAGGAGAGCTCTACGGTATAGATGCCTTTTATGCCAAGATTGTGTAGAGGATTTAAAAGTCCTATTTTTTCCCTTCATTCCCCATGGGGGAGCTGTTATCAAGGTGATCCACTGAGATGTACAAATAATAAATTACTCATGTAGTTGATTAGGGACATTCCTTGGCAAGATTTACTTGCGGGGTTGCCTATAGGTGCAATGTGGAAAATACCAAGTGACATACAGGCATTTTTCTAGCCAATTTGTTTTTCGAAGCTTAATCTGAACAAATCAGAAAACTCAATATTTTTGGTCAAAATGTATCAAAAGGTCAATTTATTTCATGAATATTCAATACAAAATTTGTCTGAAAGTCAACTTTCTGATATTTTTCAAAGTGATTACCACTATGAGAAAGTGGCTAGAAAAACCCCTGGGCGTAATGTTCCTCTATACCCGATTAGTTTAGTTGGATGAGTCCATCCCTCCATGCTGTAGAGGACACTTTTCATGCTTGTATCAGCATGTGTCTGTACATGAAGGTCATCGTCCTCTCTTGTTGTGAGTCTGGCCCTGGATACCTATCAATAAATGTTCACTTCCAAAATACTAATGACATAACAATGTCCTTTCCACTGATTCTAAGGATTTTTCAATGTATCAGAAGGCGTGCCTAAATAGGTTCCTATGCATGGACTGAAAACTACTCTTGGATAATTAAATATCAATTGCACTTTAACTTGTAAACCTAGGTCTCCGATGAAACATTAGATCTGCTGGACAGGACAAAATTATCACTGAGTTAGTTACAAAGTTATTGTATAACGGGCAATCAAAAGAACAATCAAAATTAAAATTCAATAGGCCTACTACAAAATATGTATCTTGATTCACTTGTATGAAATTTTGTTGAAACTGGACAAAAAGTGTAACAGTATTAGCATTTTGCAAGAAATGTTAACATATGCTCAATGAACACAGACAGACAACCAATTATTGAAATGGAAAATTGCTATATGTACCACAAAATATGTACCTTGCTGTATAGTCCACACTTAAACCAACTTTCGTTGAAATCTAACAAAAAAGTCTCTAGGAGGAGTAGCATTTTGAAAGATGTGTTAATATATATTTGATACTGAAACCAAGTTTCGCTGAAATTGGACAAGAAATGTAGGAGGGGTTACGCGCATAGCAGTTTGAAAATGCTAACATATTCTGGTTAAACAGACAGATGGACAATCCATCAATGAAACTGAAAATCAATGCTATGAATTATAAATCTTGATGTAGTCTATACCTGAACCAAGTTTTGTTGAAATTGGCCAAAAAATGTAGGAGATGTAGATTTTTGAAGAAAATGTTAACAGATGCATGACAGCCAGACAAACAGACGAACGACAAACAACTTGCCAGTACATAACTGCTTTAGGTCATCCATCAGTAAAGCTAAAAATGAAATGATTTTGGTCAAAAAGAAATCACCTAAATGACCTAAAATTTCTTCCAATATTAAGGTGCTTCTTCTGCAGCATTCTGAGAGTTCTATTAATCTTCGAACCAGGGTCTGACGTTTGTGTGCCAGGTAGGAGGATATCTGGCTGGAAATATCTAAATCCCAGCATTGAAAGTAATATTTCATGACATTTATTTTCATCTTACATTCATTTCTCTGGGTGAAATTTTAGGACATGGAATGAATGAACTTCATTCAAAAAATTGGTACACCTAATTTCAAACTTGTCTTTTTTTTTTCCTTTTTTTATTTTAAATATCTCATGAAGGTCACTACAAGATTTATCTTTTTTTCTCTCAATTCTGAACACGTAGGAAATTCCTGGATAGGAAACTGCAGAGGTAATGTGTCCTCCTTTACTGATTACTGTGATATTACCTCTAAGTGTCCTCTACAGCAATGCTCCAACCACCTTATGTACCACAGTTGCTCTTCCTTTGTCAAGCACAGTACAAATCAAATTCTCGTAAGTAAGTAAATATTTACTCTCACACACATTACCATACTCATGCAAGTTCCATGAAAACAAATTAATTTGAATGTGAAGTAAAAAGGTATCCACACTGTACATGTATAAAATATCACAGAAGAAAAAGAGTTACTTACCAGGCCAAGCTGGTTGTCTGTTCTGTTCCAATGTACATCACTGGGCAAAAATGTTATCGAACTTTTACTTGAGACTTTGAACATTTAGTTACAGACACTTGCTAACTACAAGCCAAGAGCATTTACATGTATGTAGGTAACTGTAGTTTCCCTAGTTAAAACATAATGAGAATTTATTATCCCTTTGTGTTGTGATGTCAACAAATTCACTGAATGGTCTGTTTCAGAAAAACAGGGTGAACACAGGTTCATTTTACATCTCACTAGGTACAATACTGTTGATAGTATGCATGCCATACACATTAAACACTCATTTTTTTGTCTCTGTACCAGAAAGGTGTGGGGCGAAGTGCCAATGTTTAGAAATTATACCTGAGTTTCTCCTGCAATGATTGGTAAATAGTTCCAGTAGGGAAATGACTAGTACTTGTATAGCTTTATCATGAAAGTGACAACATCAGGTCACTGAGACGTCACTTGACATTAAAACTTGCCTCAGACTCAAGCATTCATCTCCGTGTTGTGCCAAATAATCACCTTTTGAAATACATAGTCATCTATTTCCTGTGTAGTAAGCTGAATGGATTTACTCTTTTCCTATTGGCAGATATGGTTAATATTTACATATTTATAGTTTGTATGTATCGATTTGACAAATCAAATTATCATTTTAAAAACTGTAATTTATATTTTCTTACAACTTACAATGTACCGAGAATTATTATCCACCTTGCAAAAGACTGTAACATTATGTTAATTAATCATTTTTAATGGTCTCATGTCTTGGCTCATTCAATGATTTAACATGGTAAATGTTATCAATCTTGTTACAGTCTGTGAACACTTGAAAAAAGAACACAAAAGCTGTTTTGCAGAGTCTTGTGCAAAGTAAACTAATTTTATCATGGTTACATATTCTACTGCAATAATTAATTGACTTAGAGTCGATAAATAAGAAATAATGATTCTTTATTTTCTAGTCATTGTTGCTCATTTTACCACAGTGAATGTGGAAGAGTTGAAATTCTCGGCGCCTCATTCTAAATTTCAACGCTTACACATTCATTGCGGTAAAACGCGCAATAATGACTCGATAAAGAATCATTATTTCTGTTATTCTATCATACTTTAAAATTTTTGCATATTAATTAGACAGGAAAACGATCAAATGAAGCACAAATTAAACCACCTTCTATCCCTCTGCCACTACATTCACTTGCCCACTGTCAACAACAGCGCAAGCCTCTAGGAAAAACCAATCTCCCACTCAAAGCAGAGCCATGAAGCATGTTTGCAGGAAATCAATTTTTGTTCACAAATATCTGATTAGTTTTTCGTAAAACTTTCTTTGTATGCTCTGTGTATTGTTCAAACTGAAATAGGCCTATCATTTTTGTCATTTCCTACTGGTTTTCACACCCAGATGCTATGATGTCACAAAAAGAAACATTTTGTTTCACAACAATCGAATCTGAGGTCCACAGAATGACATCATAGTACAAGTTCAGTAAACTGTAACATTTCTACATCATGCAAGAGGACACGGCCTAATACAAGACGTGGTGTACACGATGTCACACCAAAGACATGTTTTTGAAGGTCAACAGCCGCAAAAAAATTTTCTTTAAATACACAAAATGATGATGCTGTTTAACTATAGACAATAAATAGAATGTTGCACAAAAGTTATCATTTTCACCTCTCACTCGAACAATATTTAGGTATTCAACCTGTGCAATATCTATTATTTATTTATTTGCATGACTCTATGAATTTGATTGAAAAGTGGGATAAACACCTGTAAAACCCCTTTAATGTTGAAATGATGTTTCTCAAGGATGGGTATTGGGATGCGAGTCGTGACGTCAATATGTTCTGATTCGTGTCTGTGAATTTAGACGCATTGACTTTCAACGTTACATGTAGTAGGAAAATCCTAGGTATAACAGATCCAAGGTGTAATGGAATTACTTCATCTATTGATGTACATGTAACTCTTATAACACTAAATATCTTGTACAACAGTCATAGACATTCAAAATACATTTCTGATTTATGTGTATATCTTACAGTACACTTCTCAGTATGCTAATCGTAAGTAGTGCAACATTTTCTCACCTTCTAGAGGACAGACATTTTCCAGTATTTTGCAATCTTCTACACAGTTTTTTTCTCCATTCCTTCACTGACATGAAACCTGATTGATGAATATACTGTAAAGAAGTAAATTATTTGATAATAACAGATCAGAATAACAGATGACATTTAATCAAAATAAGCATCATATAAAAGGCCATTTCGTGCTCATTAGAAATATGGCCTTTTTTTCATTGCATTTTTTCCAGTGATCAAAACAGAAATAAAGACTGAGGTCTTACAACGGACTTTTCAGGTCATAATGAGCAGTATGAAGTACAGTGACATCACAGATTCTATTTAGCTGCTTAAAACATCTTTTGATTGCCCATGTTCTACGTGAATATAAATGTAGGATAACACCTGTATCTGACTATACTTAAAGTGGAAATATAACAGTTACATACAGAATGTTTAGCAGCAAAAAAATGTAATCTGTGACAGTTCAGTTCAATACAGCCCCAAGAGCCCAGTGAAGTACCACAATCTTTATTTCTATTTTAATCAGTTAAAAAATGCTAGAACATAATGAAGATCATCATTTTTTATCAGCACATCATGGCCTTACTTTTGAAAGTCCTTAATATTTAATGTCAAACATGCAAGAATTATAAATCAGTACTTCACTAAAAGTTGTATCCATACTATGGATAATAGCACAGAAACTTACATATGTTAAACTTCAAAATTTAGAGACTGCTACAAAAAAGTTATATTATTTCAGTTTCGAGAATGGCAACTTGGAACAACTCAGTAACAATTCAGATTTGCACATTTTACACAGTTCATCATACTGCGAACAAGTGCAAACTTGTATAAATGCATGTAGTACAATTAGGATGGTGAAAGTATACGAATTTCCCCTAGTATCTGTCGTCTGCTTCCGAGGAAATACAACGCACAAAATGTTGACGTCACGGCAAACTGTGTATGCTGTCGCCATAGTGTCAAGAAAGCGAAATGGCGTCTGGGTGGTGAGAAGTTGTAAACAACTTCAAAGAACAGGGACATTTCACCTGGGTAAGCTTATAATAATACCCTGTAGAAGTGCGGAGATCTCATGTAGTTGATGGTCAACATTGTTCCAGATGTTACCGTTCCGAATTACATTGATCTCATCGGGCACCTGCTTGACACAGTTCAGCGAGTCAAACGTTCCACTGCTTTTCTTCGACCATGTAGGCCGGCAGTAAAACGCTTGATGACTTAACCCCAAGAATCACGTGACAGTTCCATAACATCGATAAAATGAAATTATCTTAGTTGATATGCGTTTTTGTGTCTAAGAGGAACATTATCTGGCTTCAGTTTGAAACATACAGTATTATTTTGACCTGATGAACGAAATTAATTGATCATTAACTGTCACAACCACAACACCATGCTTAACGCCATTTAAAACTTACAGCAATCAGAAACCATAACCTAAACCTTAAAAGCCTGGCTTTAGAAAGAAATACCAAATACTGACTTGACTTGGACATTTTCTTTAACAGTTTTTCGTTGCCAAGAAGTATGACCCACATGTAACATCGACTATGTAAAAACATAATTAACATAATGAACATGAACCATCATATTTACGTAAGCTATAGTTACTGCGTGTGGTTTTTATACGCTCGCTTTGGAAAGTGGACGTGTTATTATAGGGCGTTGTCCGTCCATCTGTCCACCAGTCCGCACTGCATTATCCTGGCCATGACTATTTAAAGACAACTTAGTAGAAGCTTATACTTTGCATAAATGTTCCTTAGGCCAGGAGGGGGTGTCATGACCTTGACCCAAGGTCATTAGATCAAGGATAAGGTCACCATAGCATACAGTCCTCACTGCCTCGTCCAGGTCATAACTCTTTAACAACAACTTTGCAGAAGCTTACACTTCAATTTTCATTTTCAGCAATTCTGCAGTAATTGTACTCATATATCGTGTAAATGTTGATTGATGTGTGTGGAGGGCCTCAGCGAAGATCAATAATATAGTGACTTAGTTGTATTTCCCTCAAAAGAAAAAGACGTTATCATTATTAATTTATTATTGAAGTGTCTAACGTGTCTGAATTAAATGTCCTTAATCACATGTATGATTTGTAGGACAGGAAGGCTTTTTATGTCAACATGGCCTCTCTTCTTGGTACAAAGAAAAAGACAAAGAAAAACAAGACCATCGAACCAGGTAACCTGATAACCTCTTTGACTTCAGATAGATTTAAATTATTGGTATCTTAATACATTCAACTGAGGCTCAGCAGTTGATGTAAGGTCTTTATTTATTTGTCTGTTTGATTGTTACTCAATGTCATACTCAAGAATTTTTCACTTATACGATAGGGTTAAGCTTTCTTAGTGGAGGGTAATGCAGGTAGGCTTATTCACAAGTGGTCAAACTGTAGTAGCACAGACCAGAGTCTCAGCAGCAAAGGTATATGCATAGAGCCATCTGTTGTGTTTCCCTTCCTCTACAGAATCTGCACAACAGGATAATTTACATGAAATGTAAGGATACATGAAAGGATACATGAAATATTTAGGTTTTATTTCTTAATTCGTATTCAGTTTAGGATGTGTCCTAGTATATAAAAATGCCCAAAAAGCTTCTCAGTTTTCTTCCTGAGGCATAACTTCAGTCTGAAAATTATGTAGCCTGCTTTCGTAAGTTCACATAAAGCATTATTCTGAAATTGATGACCATTGTTGGAAAATGTATATAAAATAGATACATTAATATATATGAAATATGCCCTTTGAAATATTTTTATTATTTTTTGCATAACTTCCTTCATTTCCCAGCTAATAAAGACCTTAGTTTTGAGGTTAGAGTTAATTTTTATGTACAGTTTACCAACAGTAATGGATACATCAAGGTATTTTTTTGATTTTTTGATTGGGCTCATACTACTGATTATATCACAAAACAAGGACTATATCTCAACATTTGTTGTTGGTCATAAATTTCTTATTTTGATTTTCCTGAACTAGCCCATTTTGATCACACACAAAGAAGTGTATGTGATGCCCAATACTGTGTACTGGCTTAGAGCTAGCATCAGTTTCACTCTTGTTTTCCATTGGATTGTGTCATACTGAATGTACAGTGTGCTAATACCTGTTGCTTTGTTTTTGATCTTGCCACATGATTGGTTTTCAGTGTCTAAAGAAGTAAAATTGATAAAGGGGGAGTCAAGTGACAATGAATATTCTGGAAGCCAGGTGTCTGTGAGGGAAGCTCTACAGGAGAACACTGCAGACAACATCAAGGTGAGTCCTGTGTTACATCAGGATCAGTGTGACAGCCAGGTATCTGAGAGGGAAGCTCTACAGGAGAACACTGCTGACAACATCAAGGTGGGTCCTGTGTTTGGTCATAATCAGTGTGACAGCCATGTGTCTGTGAGGGAAAATCTCAGATAACTGTAGGAAACTGTAAACCATTGACCAGTGACTCAGGTACACTTTGGGACCCAGCTTGTTTGGTGGCAGATTTTGTAGTAAGAGAGATGTTGGAAGTGGTAGAATGAAAAAAGCATCAAAGAAGGAACTGTTGCTTGTTTATTTGGCCAAGGGAGGTAAGTCTGGCAGGAGTTCTCCGAGTTTCCACCCATTCGTATTCTTACATACATATATGTTGCATTAAATCATTGGTATTTTGTGTGCATACAAAAAGTCTCAGAATATCATCTGTCAGAGTTTTAAAGGAAAACATGATACACTTATATCAGAGATGTAATTGTTACAACATAAATAAATAGTTTTATATTACAGAACCAAAAGTATGGTACTTGCATGTATTATAGGTGGTTACATGTGCCTTTGTTATGTTCATACATTAAAGCTTGTGTTACCATGTACATTTGATCAACTGATGGTTTTATTTTCCCATTATCAACAGAATGAAGCACAGCTGATAGTAAACAAAGAACCTGAGTTAAAACCTGTGTCTCAGAATGGGAAAAAAGTCCCGAAAGGAACGCCTCAGATGGCAGGTCTCAAACCTGCTGGGAGGGGACAGGCTGGGGAGAGTGTTACAAAGTCCTCTGGCACAGCTGCCTCCACCCAATCTAGGAGCAGGAACGCTGTGGAGCCACTGGACACCGGAAGTAACTCTGTCGTTGCCAGTTCAGCTTCTCTGCCATCAGTGGTTTCACTCAAAGGTAGAAACAGGTGTTGAACTATTACACGTGTATATGTACTGAGTGTGTTAATGGTAGAAGTTATTGTGTTGTGTACATAAGGGTTATGTTTTGTACGTAGGGTTTATGTGTTGTATATGTACATAAGGTTTATGTGTTGTTTATGTGTGGGCGTATTCTAAAGTATATTTCCATACAATGAAGACATAGGAGGGTTACTGGGATTTTTGGGTCTGGAAAATGAAATCGTTTCATGATCGGTCATCAAGTAACGCAGCTCTTTTGGAGCGTGGCACCGTCAAGAAAGCAAGACTAGACTGCACACCATATAAACCGAAACTAACTAAATCATGTGTATTACCTCGGAGAGTAACATAAAAACACATGGACCAACAGATATTGGCAAAGAAATAGCAAAATCTACTTCAAACATTAAGCAGTTTGAGTTATAATTGAAAGTGTACTGAAATCATTCAGTGTTGGGTTTTTAATTTACTCCCAAATGTGAAGACCCACACTTCTATTGACCGAAAGTGAAATCTCTGAACACAGGGTTTGGCTATTTTGCAATTTTGCGCAAATATTTAACACCTGCTGACAAAAGGTTAAAACAAGTGAAAAATTCTCAACATGTGCAGTTCCGATTATGGATCATTTTTTATTTTTATGTCACTTTTAAAGACACTTGCAATACCAGGCAAGCGAAAAACAGGATTTACTTGCCCAAGGCTAATTTCACTTGCATTTGACAAATGGGCAAGTATTATAAAGTTACACTGGTTTATGTGATGTACACGCACATAAGTTACAAGTAGTGTGTTGTGTATATGTACATAAGGTTTAAATGCGTTGTACATGTACGTAAGATTTCATGTGTTTTGTATGCATGCACACCACATTGGTGGAAGGGAGGTGCCTTCAAAGAACCCTGATATGTGTCATTAACATTGAGAGTGGAGGAATCTACAAATTTCTGTCCAAGAACAGGGTTTAACCCACAGCTTGTGGTGCCTGAAATATGAAATAGGATTAAGCAGTTAATTTTGAGATGTCACTATTTCAGGAGGTGTGTATTATTTTGACAGGAGGAAACTGTTAATTCACATACATAGTGGTTTATTCTTCAGGCAATTCCAGGTACTGAAGATAAGCTTTAAAGCATCACTTAGATATTGTAAATTGTACAGCCTTGTAGCACCAATCTTTAATGAATAGATCAAACTATGTGGTTTACTGTAAAAACATTCTGACCCATGAACGTCTTGCCAGGTGTCATCTAGTGTACTTCCATGTAACTTGAAAGTATACATCTGAAGATCCAAGTTTATGAATAATGACGGGTTTGTGTGGTGGAACAGTGATGTTCATTTCTAATAGCTTTGATGGGAAACAAAGAGCTTAAACTTTATATTGAACTAGGTCTTACACCTTTAGGCTACAAGTAATTTCTGTATTCTGAGTGGAAACATGGAAATTTATGTGTCACCAATGGTTGCATTGTGAATGTCATTTTTAAACTGGCACTAGTTTACTATTAGGTTCTTTTTGATATTGTTCCTTCCTGTTCTTATCAATAATTAGTGTTTCATTTTATCAGGGTTTTTTTATTTGTGACGTATTACCTTCAGATATGTTCATTTAATGATTTTGTAGGCTGTGTTGTTTAATGTCCCTGTCTTCTTACATTTTGTGACATTAAAGTCTGTATTGTTTAATGTCCCTGTCTTCTCACATTTTGTGATATTAAAGTGAATATCGTTTGATGGCCCTGTCTTCTCACATTTTGTGATGTTACAGGCTGTATTGTTTAATGTCCCTCTCTTCTGACATTTTGTGATATTACAGGCTGTATTATTTAATGTCCCTGTCTTCCCACATTCTCACACTATTAAGTTCTTTTTGATATTGTTCCTTCCTGTTCTTATCAATAATTAGCGTTTCATTTTATCAGGGATTTTTTATTTGTGACATATTACCTTCAGATATGTTCATTTAATGATTTTGCAGCTGTGTTGTTTAATGTCCCTCTCTTCTCACATTTTATAATGGTGGAGGCTGTATACTTACTAATGTTTCATTCTTCTCACAGAGGCATGGTCTGATGATAGCAGATCGCTGACAAGCAAAAGAACCAAGAAAGGGAAGAAAGATGGTAAAGTACCTTATCTCTTAGATTGTTCACTGTCTGCAAACAAAAAACAAGTTAAATGTGGTTCAGTGAGCATGAACCCTAAGGTTTTTGAGTGTTACATGCAAGTATATTTCGTGACAAGAGTTAGTTTAAGGTGACAAAAACTGTATTTGACTGATGAAGAAAGTCAAATCAATACCTTATTTTTTGTTTATCTTAAGATTTAATGCTATCTAAACAGTTACATGTTAGTCATCAAAATCTTATGAATTTGTTTTTAATAGGGTAACAAATTTTGATTTAGAGTTTCCTTCCAGGTTTTCAGAATGGAATGGCGTTATCTTTCATCTTGGTTTATTATTCCAGGTTGGTTTTATTTCTTTATCAGTGTAGTGAAACATTGTGTTTTCAGGAAGTGTGATCAGTTTGAGTAAAGCTGATAAGAATGAAAGGAACTGCCAGGATGGAGGTAAGTCGATTGTTGGGTATCTTATCTGTGCTGCAGGATGCAGAGTAATTTATGTGCTTCAGGTAAGTGACTTGCAGAGAGAATAATTACAAATAACAATAAATTTATCCTTACAATGCACCTGACAGGAAATTAAAGCCACAGTGGTGTTTCTGAGAAGAAATTGATAAACATTTGCAAAAACTTTCTTACCAGAACCTATATGGGGGACGCATTAATCAGAAGCAAACAAGATGTTAACTTTTAAAAATCTGAACTGTAACTTCAGAAAGCTGAAATAAATAATTCTTTAAATGTATCCAGATACTGATGGTAAAATGATCTCCAGGTTGACTGGCATATAGATGTGTCATTATAATTGATATATGTATTTCCGAGGTTTCCTGAAGAATAAAACGATGAAAACAGAGAAGAGGAAAACAACATTAATTAGCAGTTTGGCTGATTAGTACAATTTTTTTTCCAGACAGCATAAGTATGTTATCGGACCAGTCCATGGCAAAGAGATCATCTGGAGAAGCAGAGCAGCATGCTTATGTACCTTATGTTTACGCTCGGGATTGTATCGCGCGAATCACCAGTGATATGACAAAAATGAAGGCTAACCATGTGAGGATAGTGCGGGAAATAGAGACTAACTATCACCTGATAGAGGATGAAACTCAGGTAAACCTGTAAGGATAGCAGAGGAAATGAAGCCTCATTATCTGATAGAGGACAAAACACAGCTAATCATGTGAGAATAGGGTGAGAAATAGAAACCAGATGGAAGACGAAACTCAGATAAGCTTGTACCATGGTGTGGGAATTGTCACCTGATGGATTACAAAAATCCAGGTGAACATATGAGGATAGATTGGGAAATCGACTTATTGTCACCTGAAAGAGGATAAAACTCCAGGTAAACATGCAAGAATAGTGTGATAAATAGAGACCATCACCTGATGGAGGACAAAACTCAGGCAAACATGTTAGGATAGGGTGGGAAATAGAGACTATCACCTGATGGTGGAGGTAACTCAGGTAAACGTGAGGATGGTGTGGGAAATAGAGACTAACAATCACCTGATGGAGGACGAAACTCAGGCAAACATGTTAGGATAGGATGGGAAATCACCTGATGGCAGACGAAACTCAGATAAACGTGATGATGGTGTAGGAAATAGAGACTAACTGTTACTTGATGGAATAGAACTCATGTATACATTGCAGGGTGGTGTGGGAAATTGACTTAATATGACCGGAATGAGGATGAAACACCATTTAAAATATGAGTACAGGGTGGGAAATAAAAACTATCACCTGATTGAAGATGAAAGTCAGATAAACAGTAACATGAGACTAGGGCATGTGGGATATAGGGACTGATTGTCACCTGACTGTGAAGATAGTGTGGGAAATAGGGACTTATCTGATAGAGGTCAAAATTCAGATGGACATGTAAGAATGGGACTGTTATAAGCTAATGAGGATTGTTAATGTTAATATAGATTGCAGTGACAGGACACATGAACAATATCGATGTTAAACATTGCCAAGATAAGGCTGAAATATTGTTGATCTGGCATTAAGCCTTAATGTTTTATCCTGTGTTAGACATCTGAGGCTCAGAACAAGTGAATTTCTTTTATTTTCAATTTCCTCACAAGCTGAACATCTATACGTACTCCACTTAGTATTTTGATTTCATTCCTGTACCATCTTTTATTACATGAGTAACTGAAATGTTGTGCTTGTGTAAAGTCTTGTTAAGCAGATGAAAAGATTTTACCCAAATACCCAACTGTTGGACTGGTGAACTCACTACTTGACCATTCTCTGTTGACAGAGTCAATTCAACACATTCATCCTTCTGCTGAGGACAGAGTACTCAGGTAAAGTGAACACCTTCAGACAGGTGATAGAGGCTCACAGGCTGGAGCTGCAGCAAAAGGAACTCTACTGGAATCAAACTCTGACGGTAAGCAGGACGACACGTTCCTACTTCTGCTGAGGACAGAGTACTCAGGTAAAGTGAAAACCTTCAGACAGGTGATAGAGGCCCACAGACTGGAGCTGGATAGCACGTCCCTCCTTCTGCTGATGACAGAGCACTAAGGTAAGGTGAACACCTTCAGACAGGTGATAGAGGCTCACAGGCTGGAGCTGAACAACACATTCATCCTTCTGCTGAGGATAGAGTACTGAGGTAAGGTGAACACCTTCAGGCAGGTGATAGAGGCTCACAGACTGGAGCTGCAACAGAGGGAACACTACTGGATTCAAACTCTGATGGTAAGCAGGACACCAGGTTCATCCTTGTGCTGAGGACAGAGTACTGAGGTAAGGTGAACACCTTCAGACAGGTGATAGAGACTCACAGACTGTAGGTGCAACAGAAGAACCACCCCTGGAATCAAACTGAGACGGTAAGCAGGACAGCACATCCATCCTTCTGCTGAGCCCAGAGTACTGAGGTAAGGTGAACACCTTCAGGCAGGTGATAGAGGCTCACAGACTGGAGCTGCAACAGAGGGAACACTACTGGATTCAAACTCTGATGGTAAGCAGGACACCAAGTTCATCCTTGTGCTGAGGAGGGAGTACTGAGTTAAGGTGAACACCTTCAGGCAGGTGATAGAGGCTCACAGACTGGAGCTGGACAACACGTTCATCCTCCTGCTGAGGACAGAGTACTGAGGTAAGGTGAACACCTTCAGACAGGTGATAGGGACTCACAGACTGGAGCTGAGCAACACGTTCATCCTCCTGCTGAGGACGGAGTTCTGAGGTAAGGTGAACACCTTCAGACATATGAAAGAGGCTCACAGACTGGAGCTGCAACAGAAGAAAGATTACTGCAGTAACTCCTACAGTAAGATCAACCATTACTGTGTTTGCTCTGAACATTTGTGTGAAAAAAAATTGTATCGTTAGATGCAATGAATATTTTAAAATATCACTTTTGGTTTTGAAATTTTCATTTTTCCAGGAGGATATCACGCTTTACCTTCCAAGTAAAGCATGAAAGACCCTGTTAATGTCAATTGAGTCTGGCAGAATGAGTAGCTTAGTCTAAAATTACCTGTGTGTGTCAATGAACAAGTGAAATAACTTGCAGTATAAAAGATGTTGTTAAATATCTAAAATATAAGCATCCAGCACAGAAGGATGTACATGTCTGTATTGTCCCTTGAGGCTGTGCTTTGATTCAGATTACTGAAACTTGTTCCTGGGCATCTGCTTTTGTTATTCTGTTTCCACAGAGCTTATCAGATAGAAACAGAAAACTGCTGAATGACAAAAAAGCCCTCCTGATCAAAAACAAACTGGAGATTGAAAAGCTAGAGAAAGAAAAGGTAAGCACAAGTCTGTTAAATTCATTCTACATTACCCACAGAATTTTCCATCACTTAATTGCGTGAACACAATCAGTCCTAAACCCTACAACGTACAATAATCAACTGTAGAAATAAGCTTGCACAAAGCAATTGAAAGCTGATTGTAATTTTCAATCATCATCAAATGACAGACCAAACTTCACTCATACACAAAGGTGGCCTACAACAGATTCAATAGTTAACAACAACAGTAATGTAGGGAAAAGATTTCTTAACATTGTGTTGAGACAAGTACACTGCTTATCCTTATAATCTGAATTAAATATTACAAACTAGCAGTCCACCTGAATACAGCATTTGAACCTTGAATTTTAATATTCACTGCAGGGTCCAGCCAAGTGTAATTTTTTTATTGTACGTTGTATCTATACCTTCTTTCAAGAGGTGTTAATTGTAATGGGAGACTGACAGGCTCGACAAAAGGGTCCAAATCACAGAGAAACAACTCATTTTCTGCTGTGACGCTGCAGTGTTTGTGTACTACCTAAGTGCTTTTTGAGCACACATGCACCTAGAAGTGTGATATAATTCAAGAAAGAACAAAGGAGCACATGGCTTTGGACCCCTTTGTTAAAGGCTTTAAGGAGTTTTACGAGTTTCATATTAGGTCTATGATTATGAACTTAGTGATTGAAGATCAGCTTCCCCCTTCTTACGAGCTAGCCCCATCTACACACCACAGAAGATTGTGTTGTAATGCATAGTTCACAATTGAAACAGTTGGCATGACTTATGGTTTTTCATGATAGTTTTATTCACAAGGTTATGAAAATTTTCTACATTGGTGTGTAAAATTATTTCGTACGTGCTATTAGCACTTTATTTTTCATTTCTTAATCATTCATCATAATTGTCTGAAGAATGTGATTTATGGTCATGCCATCATATTTTTATTTTCCTCATTTACAGGACAGTACCATTCAGGCATTATCTCTGAAACTGGAGCAAACTCAGACCACAACAGCAATGTGTAAGGTCTTTGTTATATTCTAATATTGTTAGATTTTACAGCTCACATGTATTACATGAGGTAATCTTCACTGTATGTGTTTGTCAGTGCTCATGTATTTAAAATACATCTACTGTATGAGATAAATATACTGCTGTATGTGATGATGTGGAACCATACACTGGTGACATTGGGTCAGTCTTTCCCCTTCCTTGGCTGTGACAGCATCAAAGTTTCATGTATGTCTGATGATGGATAGCATAAATCAGGTGTTATAACAGGAAACTAGACAAAACATTTTTTCGATGTATTCCTCCAGATATATGCATATCAATAATAAAGAGATTAAAAACTCTTTGGATTGTGTCAGCAAATGCCATGAATTTAACAAGCCATGATAAGTCTGTCCCTGATCTGTCAAAGGATTTTTGTGTTTTTTGTTATAGTGCAAAAGGAGAAAAATGAGCAGCTGGAGAAGTCACGCCTGGAACAGGAAAATGAACACCTGGCAGTCATCAAGAAATTGGAGGAAGAGAAACTGGTAAGTCATTTTGTATCTTGCGATACAGATATGATAAAACCAGGGTATTGAGAGTATTATTAGTCAGTGTTGATTTATTATTGATAATACTGATCATGTTGATGAGGATGCCTTGTGTCACGGCATAGGTATAATACAAGAGTGTTCAACGGTTTTGAGAGCTGATTTTGCACCCCTTCCATGGGTACTATATGGCTTTTGTGTTTTAGATTCTGGCTGAGCAGCTGGAGTCAGAAAAGTCACAAGTTAACACTCTGCAGCAGCAACTGAGCAAGGGACACACTGATCCCAGGACAGATGGTCTCATCACAGGGACTCCAGTCATTCCCAGACGTGCCTCTACGACAGGTCAGGGGGAGGGAACTCTCGCAGTTGTCCCAGTGTCTGATGCTGAGAAAGATCAGATATCTGAGGAAAGACTGAAGATAGCTCAAGAAAGGAATAAAATGGAGGAAGAAAGAGCAAAGATGGTTGCAGAGCGAGAGTCCTTCCTCAGTGAAAGGGCACAATTTAATGACGATCGTGAGATGATGCAGACAGATTTGACAAATACCAAGAAGGTGGGCATCATGGGTGCAAAGAAACAACGTCTGGCTGACATTTTGATACACTCTTAAAACAAGTCTCCTCAGCTTGAACTTGATCTCAGTCTATGTTGTAACATATGTCACACATAGATCATTCCCTCACATTAACTGAAATGATGATCTTAAGTTATAGTGCATACCCATACATCAATATGTATGTCCCTCACACTAGCTGAAACCATGATCTGAATGAATGGTGCAGCCCCATACATCGATATATATGTCCCTCGCACCCGCTGCAACCATGATCTCAAGGAATGGTGCATCCCAAATCATCAGTGTTAATGTGCGTCATGCTAACTGAAACCATGATCTCGAGGAATAGTGCATTCTCAATCATCAGTGTTTATGTCCCTCACACCAGCTGAAACAATGATCTGAAGGAATAGTGCATCCCAAATCATCAGTGTTTATATGCCTCATGCTAACTGAAACCATGGTCTCAAGGAATAGTGCACCCACATACATTAATATATATGTCCCTCACACTAGTTGATACCATGATCTCGAGGAATTGTGCATCCCCAATCATCTGTGTTTATTTCCCCTCATGCTAGCTGAAACCATGATCTCTAGGAATGATGCATCCACATGCATTAATATATATTTTTCCCCTTACGCTGGCTGGAATCATGATCTCAAGGAATAGTGTGTTCCCATACAATAGTGTTTATGCGCCTCACACTAGCTGAAACCATTATCTCAAGGAATAATGCATCCATAACAGTGTCCCTCACACTGGTTAAAATCATGATCTGGAGGAATGGTGCATCCTCAAATATCAGTGTTTATATGTTTATTTCCTTTTTTGACTGTTGTCAAATGTCATACTCAAGAATTCCTTGGTGTAACCAGATCAATGTACTTTATTATTATATATTTGGCTTCATGTGTATACATGTACCCATAGTTTTCAGGTGAACCTAACTTCCTCAAACTTAAGATTGACTTGTCTCAACTGGTGTCATTATGTTACATTTTAGACATTCTATGGTTTCTGTTCTTTATAAATATTGTCTATGAGAGAGGCTGAAATAGCTTTTATTGTCACTAAACAGGAATGTGCAGAATTACGAGCGAAGTACAAGATTGTGTCTGGACAAGCCAAAGACGTTGACCGTCTGACCGCTGCGTACAAGTTGTTAGAGGAGCAGTACAGTGCCCTTGCCAGTGTGACCACAGCGACAGCCCTCAGCACCGGAGATGCCCTGAAACAAACGCAGGTAACATCACACACAGTTGTATGACTAATGTTCTATCCTAGTCATCTTCATATATGTAATAGCTGGGGTATCAATTTCAAGTCATCTGTTTCCATTTCCCGGGCTCTGCCTTCCTTCCACCATGATGCTGACTGACATTGTATAACTGAAATATTCTTGACTGCGACGTTCAACACCAGTTAATGAATAAATAAATAAATCTGTTTCCATACAGTTAATCACAACTGGTACATTGCCAGTTATGTATTGTTTAGAGTTCATAGTGAAATGTACATAGGCAGATAAATGCAGCTGTCTGTAGTACAAACACTTGAGCTTTCAAAACTATACTCTGATTTTGTTATTTTTGATGGTTTCTATTTAACCTTAAAATCAACTTAAATTTTAAGTGGTATTGTGCAAGGCGTTATAGTTTTACCATTGCATGGAAAAATCCCTTACTCAGTTAGGTCATGTCCATGAACTGTTAAGATTCTCAATTCAAAACCTGTCCTAAATTGTGAATGTCTGTTTTGTAGGAGAATATGAAGAAAACAGAGGCCGAAGTTGCCATGATGAAAGAGGCTCGGAGCAGTACAGACAAAGATATCGAGAAGTGGGAGAAGGCATTTGAAAAAGCAAATGGCAGATCCCCAACAGAAGCAGACAGGTTAGGCCATCCTTAAAAATATGTTTGTTGGGCATAACCCAGCCAATCCTTCAAAAAAGGACTATACCCAAAAGTTTTTATTGGTATTTTGATGAAATTTTGTTCTTTATTCTCACCATGTTAATTTCTTTAAAATCCATATCTTTTTCTAAAGCCAGAATAAGTAAAAAAAAAGGAATTCCCTACTGCCCAAGCCTGTTTTTTTTCATAGGGTCATGTTATGCCAAACAGACAGTTTTTTAAGGATGGCTTTATCTTTACTCTGATCTTGGCAAAGGATGTCAGATTTAGGGATAGAAGGTGTCGAATCTTGGGGAAGACAACTGATTGTTAAATGTTTCATGTCAATTCCTTAACAAACCTTTTACATTGACGAAAAGGGAACTGTGTATTATCTCCAAATTTGTGGAAATCCTTTTTGATGGAATAAATTAATGGAATTGTTAATATAAATCATATGTACATATTCAGGAATGACTCTGTGAAGGAAATGTACACATCTCGTGATGAGGTGGACATGATGCTGAACTCCCTGGAAAGGAAAAAGGCAACCCTGCAGGCACTACAGAGTGGTGAGGTTCCCACCGTGAAGCCAGTGCCGCAGGCCAGTGTGGCTTCATCAGAACCTGTCATCACTACTGTGGAGGTAAGAGGAGCGTAGGAAATACAGCTTTGGCATAGTGCATTGTGGGTAAGTAAATGAAATCAAGCATGCATCAATCAAGCAAAGGCTTGACCATCATTAAGATAGTTTGATGAGCAAGAATGTTCTTATGTCATGTCTGCACCAATGTGGCAAAATTTGACAAAGCGTGTGAACCTTGCAGTCCTGTCCAAAAAGAATATTACACAAACTATTATCACCACCAAAACAACACCAACTGGTGAGAGTAGGTTGTATACATGTAAAATCAGAAAGATGACACTGTTGTTATTGTTGGTCATTTCCAGGTTGAGGTCCCTGACCCCAGAACTGTGCAGGCATTAGAGGAATGTCAGGCCTTGGTGGCACAGTTAAGGGGTGAAATCTCTGACCTGAACTCGGAGAAAACAGCTCTGCAAGGGGAGACAACTGATCTGCGGGGTGAACTGGAAGAGGCTCAACAGGAGATGGAATCATTGAGAGAGTCTGGTGTTTCAGGATTAGATACTGAGGTAACAGACTCAGCCAAGGAGATGAGACAGACAAATAACTAGTCAACTCACAGTGTAACAACATGCATTTCCATAAACAGCTGAAATTGTTAATTGTGGAACATGTCCATATAATTTAAAAAGCAAACAAACAAAGATTTGGTAACAGCTGTCTGGCTTTTTATGAAAAACAGTACTGCCTGTAAACATATACAGCACAAAAAGTCATGTTTCTAAAAGCAGTGCGTGGATTAATAAGTACTAATTTTAATTTGATTTATTTTATTTATTTCATTGGTGTTTATACTGTACTCAAGAATATTTCACTTATATGACGGCAGCCAGCATTATAGTGAAAGGAAACCCAACAGAGCACAGGGGAAACCCATGACCATCTGCAGGTTGCTGGCAGACGTATAAATTTTAAATATGTGTACATGATGTTATGTTCAGGCTTTGGATGAAGAAATTTCGAGGCTGAATCTTGAGGTGTCCTCTCTGGAAAACAAACTAGTCCAGGAAAAGTCTGGCCATGATCAGACCAGAGAAGAACTGGACACGCTGACTGCACAGCTAAGGGCGTTCACTGAGGAAGAGGCTACTAAAAGTCTGAACCTGACTACAGAACTGGAAACTGCCAAATCTACTGCCCAAGCTGAACTGAAAGCCAAGGATGAGGTGGGTTATGGAGAACTATAAAATGTGAAACAAAGACTGTTTGTGTTTGTATTATGTGGCATACACTATCCTCTGCTGTCAGAGTGTGTGATGCTTGGCTCAGTTGTGTCAACAGCTCTCACCAAAACACCCAAAATATTTCAGACCTTTTCCGATATAAAAGCAACACTGATGCTATACTTTCTACAGATATCATCTAAACGAGAAAGATGCTAAATGTAAATAGGTCTCTTCATAAGTATGTATATCATTATATACAGTAATACTGTCTGTGTATTACCAAGATGATCAGATTTAAGTGGGGATATATATAGAAGACTAGATGTATATACACACAAAGAATTTAATTAAACACCCCCTGGTTTTCACTGTGGCAATTTTGTACACAGATGCAATTAATGTTCTTCTGTATCAAAGGAGTATAAAATGTAAATGGTTGTGAACCGTGTGACCATTTGGCTAATGAAAAACAACAGAATGTTTGGAATCCATGCGTTTCAGTGATAACACACATGCATTTCTATCATCGCTGGTTTTGATGTGAAACAGTAGCTTTTCACGTATGGTTCTGGAGTGAACAGTGTTGAAGCAGTGGTTGAAATTACTCAAGGAAAATGTCATTTGGTATGTCATAAAACACTTTACATCAGTGTTAGGAGTAGCGTGTGCCTGGATAACAGGCTGAACCCTTCTGCTCATTTCACCAGTCAGCCTCCTGATTCCTTGGCCTCCAATGAGCCTCAATCTCAACCCTCTGGAGCATGTCTGGGACGTGATTGGTCGTCGAGGGATCCACCAGTACGTGATCTGGCCCAACTGGAAGTTGCCTTGTGTGAGAAATGGCAGCGACTTCTTCGGACCATCAGAAGGCTGACAGGTGGTATGTGGAGAAGGGTTCAGGTTATCATCCAAGCACATGCCGGATACACCCGATATTGAAGTAAAAGAGATACAACATACCAAATGATGTTTCCATTGAGTAATTTCAACCACTGCTTCAACATTGCTCACTCCAGAACCATACTTGTAAAGCCATTGTTTCACATCAAAACCAGTGATTATAGAAATGCATGTGTGTTATCGTTGAAACACATGGATTCCAATCAGTTTGTCGTTTTTCTTTAGTCAAAGGATAACAGGGCTCACAACCAATCACATTTTCACACATTTGATACAGAAGAACATTAATCGAATGTGTAAAAAATTGTCACAGTGAAATCCAGGGAGGTGCCGAAGTAAGTTCTTTGTGTATGTATAGATTTCAGTCCATCATTGCTGTATACTTTATTTGAAAACTGCTGGTTTTAGTAAAGCCTCTTGTCTTCTGTAGTTGCCTGAATAATTGTGTTTGTATTGAAATGCTGAGTTTGTGTTCCCTGACAAATTAGGCCTGGTAGTTTACAATAGTTTTGGAGGCTATGTACTTCATCATGTTTTCTTTACACCATAAGCAATGATACAGCTTAATTCCTTTAAGCCAAATTATACCTACATGTAATATTACTGTTTTGTATGTTCTGCTTTTAGGTTTTACAGTCCCAAAGAGAGAGGCTTGATCAACTGGAAAAAGAGAAATTGTCAAAACTTCCACCTGACACAGCCAAAGAAATCAAAAACCTCCAGGCCAAAGTTGTGAGTGATAACATGGACACTGACAATATGCTCCAGCTGTGCCCATGGATTTCTGCCTGTATAGGGGAAATTTCCTTCTTTTTACACAGTTATCTTTGACCCCCAGATTAATATGATGAGGCTCTAGTGTTTGATCCCTGTAAGGATGTTAATGGAGAACTACAGAATGAACTCGGCTGTAACTAACTGAACTGGAAAAAGAGGTTGTCTAGTGTTTGAATCCAAGAAGGATGTTAACAGAGAACTACAGAATGAATTCTACTGTGTATTGAAGTATTGAAAGTTACTGCATGGATCCTTTGAGACTATAATTTTGTGTGCAAAGTCACAGAATACTGTAAATGGCCTGAATTACAACCTAAAAACAACATTTTTAGAAGCATATTGTTGTCATATAATGTTATACTTGGTGCAGAAAAATACATTTTTCGGGTAGGATGTCATCTTGCCTTCAAAACAAACTTCAGAATACCTTTCTAAAATCAGTAAAACAATCACAATCAGGAAAAATGAGCAACTTGGACATGACCAAAATTTTAGGTCATTTAGGGTATCAGGAGAAAAGAATGTTGAAATCCAACCAATGAATCAACTCACTCAAGCCTGCAGATCGCCATCATAAGCAGAATGATGAGTTCATGCTGTAATTAGACAAATCTTCCAACACAAGCCCCAACATTGTGTAGCGGTTCACAAAGAACTATTTTTTTCTTCATACCTAAAGTACTGAAATTGTATGCAAAACCAGGATCTGTGTAGATAAAACTTTTCATGACTTTTTCAGGCTGTGCTTGAGAAGGAGAAGCTGAGTTCAGGCTCCACGGCAGCTTCGGCATCAGCTAAACTGAAGGAGGCCCAGACGAAGCTAGAGGCGGCCATGGCGTCACTGGAGAGTTCACGAGCAACCAACAGGGATATAGAGGTACACAGAACTCTCACGAGGAGCTAATAGGGATGTAGGTGTGAGGCAATGGTTGAAAATATGCTTGTTGGCCGTAATCAGACCGTCCCTTCAAAAAGGGCCCTGCTCAAAAGATTTATTGGTATTTTGACAAAAATGTTTTTTAAAATTTTTTGCACCATTTTTTCAATTGTCAGAATGAAAAACAAGGAATTCCCTACCGACTGAACCTATTTTATGTACCCTATGGGAACACATAAAAATGCGTTAAATAGTCATGACAATTTCCCAACTCTCAGACCGGAAGTCGTTGACCAAAGTACAAACAAAAGCAAATAGTTCTAAAGATGATGCACAGATTTAACCTTTCTGGCGTCCAGTTTTGCTACATGTGCTTTTTGGAAAGTATTATAGTGAGGAGATTTGAACTTACAATTCAGTAAAATCAGTCTAACATTTAAAAATGTTATTTTTTTCTCCTCAGCGTGCAGGAATATTTAATTGTTTTTGTGAGTGTCATTCAGGCTTCAGTGCCAGACCTGTCAGTCTGTGACAGGTAAATGATTCAGAGGACAAATCTTTATCATTATATATGAATAAAAAATTTTAAGTCACGTTTTAAGCGTCATTTTCACGCTAATAATGCAGAATTAAAGGTGTGATTGCTTTCGTTTTGTTTTTGTGCTGCTTTCGATCTTCACTGGCCCCAAGCCTGCTTCATACTTGGCCACCATCTTGGAAAAGCATTCATCATGGAAGCCCGCTTGTGTATCTATCTCATAGATGCCATACTCAGTAAATATTGCTTCACTCGCTGAATATAGAAGATCAGTAGCAGTTGAACAGTAGTGGGTTTAGATCAATACTTATTGTGGTTTTGGCGCATACACAGACCCAGTCTCAGATCAACACACTGAACCTAAGACTGGCTTTGACTTGGCCAGCACTACCAAGTGGTTATGTCAAGCGACTTAAATCATATTTCAAGGAATTATAATGAATATGTCATATTCTAGAATGAT
Source organism: Acanthopleura granulata (assembly GCA_016165875.1). Classification (NCBI taxonomy): domain Eukaryota; kingdom Metazoa; phylum Mollusca; class Polyplacophora; order Chitonida; family Chitonidae; genus Acanthopleura; species Acanthopleura granulata. The sequence continues at coordinate 7,773,986 of JABBOT010000005.1, read as the reverse complement.
ACAGACCCATACCCATGTGTACCTGCCATAAACAATACAGATCTAAAAGTAAGATAAGTTTTAAACTTGCTTTAAAAGCGTTAGAAGTCACAAGTTGGTAATAAGAAAAATTGAACACTGTAATATATCACATTTCATAGTGGAAGTTACTTCAACATTATGTAGGGCATGCCAAGAGAAAATTTGTAAAGCTCAGCATGGCTTATTACATGATTTTTATGATGTTTATTTGGGTCATTTGTGGTCAAATGGGGTGTCTTAACAATTTAAATGGGTGGACAATGTCCGACCACATGCAGCAGAAATCTGTAATTGCACTGTGTAAAGGCTACCATGCCTCGCCTGAAGAATAGTTTGTATAAAAAGTAGAGAAATTATGTGTTGGCTGGATATGAAAGAAAAAATTCCTGGCGCCTTTCTTAGGGTAGACATGTATGCTGCTTAAAATGTTACATTGTTAGACTATCTAAGTTATGGTATATCAGTTAATTATATACAGACCTTATCTTACTGGAAAAATAATGTTTTTCATATCTCTCTTTCATGGAACCAATTTTGTGTTCCTTGTTTGGCATGTTGGTTCCCATGAACGTGAAACACAGAGCCGTAGAGTTGTTGTTGCTTAGGCCAGTAAAGGTAAAATCCCCAGCCTGCAGGCAACAATTCAAATGTTTATCACTAAGTAGTATTTGCTTTCCTCATAAAGTGATTCTCATACCTCCTATCGTGCACAGCAAGCAGATGATGGATAAAATTATGATATGTGAAATTATGATACATTTACTTAGAATAGCGTTTTGATCATAAACAAAGGCCAAGCAGCAGAATTATCTACATGCAATAAGCCTGAGCATTCATCACAGAATTCATTTCAGTGCCTGTAGGCTCTAATTTTTTTCATATATTTGGGTTTGCACAAAAAAAAACAACAGTTCTTTAAGGATGGCCCGATCCTCTTCTTTCCAAGCGATTGGCACCTGTAACCACTAGACCATGACACCTGTAACATAACCACTAGACCATGACACCTGTAACCACTAGACCATGACACCTGTAACCACTAGACCATGACCCTCTTACATCAGCAGTGAGATAAAAAATGTTATTATGACTGTTGTTTCCACATTATACAAGCATCAATGAGTCTCTGAGGTTAGGTGTGTGTAATGAATTCAGTGAATGTATAGTGAAGTCACTGTGATAAGTCGATCATTGAAGAATATTCTAATGGAATAGTGGTCAGGAGAATAATTTCATTGACTACTTGTACCAGCTCACTCACTGTTGACAGGACTGACTGAAGAAGTGTCATAATATTCCAATAGTTTATTTTACTTACCTCATTGTAATTTCAACATCAGTATTGTTTTTTTTAGCATTGAAAAACAATTTGCATTTTATTATTAATGCTTGCCTACTTCCATTTTACAGGGCAAACTGAAGAAATTTAATGTGGAAAAGGATAAGTCTGTTAGAGAGTTGACCAACCAGTTGGAGAAGAAAGATCAGCAGAGGCTTATTGCTGAAAAGAATTTAGCCGCTCTACAGGCAAAGGTATATACGTGTCCAATTGGCTCTAATTTCTTCATGTAACATACACTAATTGTTTTTAGTCATTGGATCTGTGTTCTTTTGTAGGATCAATGCCTTATAACTATTATAAAAGTAGAAATGTAGTATGAAACATCGCATCAGCACAATGGCCCAGGAACCTCTCACCAATGCAGTTGATGTGAGTTTATGTCCATCTCAGGCTGGCTCCTCTCGGGGTTGTACATGGGAAGGTTCGCCGGTGGATGATCGTGGGTTTCAGAGACTGGTTTCCTCCCACGATAATGCTGATCACTATCATATAAGTGAAGTATTCTTGAGTGGCATAAAACACCAATCAGTCCAAATAAATTTATTTATTTATTTCATTGATGTTTTATGCCGTACTTCAGAATATTTCACTTATATGACAGCAGCCAGCATTATGGTGGGGGGAACCGGGCAAACCTGGGGAAAACCCACGACCATCCACAGGCTGCTGGCGAATCTTCCCATGTACGGCCAGAGAGGAAGTCAGCATAAGCTGGACTTGAACTGACGGAGACTGCATTGGTGGGAGGCCTTTGACTCATTACGCTGCCTTAATCGACTGAGCCACGGAGGCCCCCCAAAATAAATAAATAAATAAATCATGTACCGTACATGTACATTACATTGCAGACTTATCATTATGAGGTTTTTCTCATGTTTTAAAACACAAGAGAAGTACACAAACAGAATTTCCTTGCCTATTCTCAGGCTGCTTTCTCTGGGTCATATTTATGTGGCCACTTTGTGTGTTAATCCTTACATTCTTAATTGTGTATGTTCATTGTAGATGAAGTCAATGGAATCTGGAGAAAGCAAAGAGAAAGTGAGTTTTATGATCATTCCTTAATGTGGACTAATTATGCAGCTTCTTCTAGTAAGCTTATTTGTTGCCCAAAATTGCAAATTTAGCAAGTTTTGTTTCATGGACCATTAGACAGTATGGATATATAAGGATGCATGTAATGTTTTGTGATTAAATACTGACGACCGAGCATTGACCAGCTGCTCTGGTTTCCTCTAGACATTATATGGTCTCTGCTGTACAGTGTCATGATTCTCTCTAACCATGGTGTGGTTTCCTCTAGGCACTGCATGTTTTTAGTTAAATATTACAAGGTTTCCTCTATGTATTACATAGTTTTCGTCAAAGTGTAACATGGTCTCCCTGAGGTATTACCTGGTTTTCTCAGCATCTTTAAAATTTGACAGTGTCAGTGAGAAACAGACTCTACTGACGTCACCTGTGATTCCTAGTATAGGAACTAAAAGCTCATGCACTGCAAATCACATTACCGTTACTAATTGTTTGTCATGAAATTGTCATGTTTTCATTTCTTAATTATTTATTCTGTTTTTCTCTTTCAGACCAGTGTAAGTGCCAAGGTAGGTATTTTGGAGAAACTGATATGTTTTGAACATTGTTAATGTTTTAAATTATGTATTCCTGCATTTCCTAGTCAATATAAACAAGAAATTTACATCCATTTTGCCGCGGGAGGGTAAGTTTATCAGCTTGCTCTAATGATAGGCCGAAACAGCACTTGTTAATGACCAGTTGATGTTTACAGCATCTGAAGACAGTTTTTGATTATGAGTTGATTCCATGTAACAAGATGTTGATTGGACTAAGAAGTCTAAAGAAAGATGGCTACTACATCACTGCAAACTAGGTTCCACTTGCACAAAATTGCTGGTTGCCAAGGACAAGGTGTGAATAACAAAAAGGTGGGATCAATAAGTCAGTTGCCTGATTGATTGATAAGTTATGGTTATTACTGTGTAGACTATCGTATGGAACAGCTGTAGACAACATGCTCAGAATGGGGATGTATGTATGTTTAAGGCTGGTGGAATAACAGCAGCTGGAGCTGTGGACTCTAACGCAAAACGCGAGAACGTGGAACTGAAGAGGCGTGTCAAGGAGTTAGAGGCAGAGCTAAAGAGAGCCGGGAAGGCGGCTGCTGGTGGGGGAGGGGCTGGCGGTGACACAGCTGCTGCAGATGTAAGTACTCAGATGTGTGCTCTGTGTAAATCTGCAAGGTCACAAAGGAAAGATTGGCCCATTTTTAGAGTAGTTTAACAGCTTCGTCTTAACGAATTCATGAAGCTTGCCATTTGCTTAACATGTAGGGAAAATTAATGAAATTGTTAAATAAAAAAATATGCATTCCATTTACTGTATTGTCACGAAAATTTCGAAAGGCAGGTGACTAAGCTGACGGGGGTAACTCTGAATATTTAACCCTGATTCAAAAAGATTGACTGTGGTGGGGGGGGGGGCTAATTGATTTACACCTCAACTGATTGCAACAACAACAAGGCATGGCGAATGGTTTTGATCAGTCTGGTGGTTATCTGTGTTTTTGTTTACTATTAAGAGCGCATATTCTTACTAAGGGTATGCCCAAACGCTAACTTCCTGATCTGTCGCAGATTCACTATAAGTCATGTCTAGTGAAGTCATTGATTGTGCCCTGATATTGCGGCACTGATCGCTTTTCACATTACATGCGAATGACATCAGATATCGGACTGATGTCACACACTATCCGAGACTGATTGGTATTTCATATATAATGCTTCTCAAATCACAGACATTTTATTGAACATGTAATGTAACAAATGGCTTTTTGGTAACCCAAAACTGCAGTCCAAGTGTGATGTATGTATACTTATATGCAGGGCGTCTAGTACATGCGTCTAACGAATTTTTTATTGATAAGAAATCATCTGATCTGATCACCCTTACCATCTTAGTTGTCACAAGTTCGTGGTCACTTCTTACATGCCGGGGAAAAATAGATTTTGGTGTTTGTGCATTAGTTACAGAGCAAAACCGTGAGAAGTCTTGATTTTTTTTTTCTTCATACTGTGCTGGAGCGAAGATACCCTGATATTGTTCACTTACGGGGGACTGTGAATTTGCATCGTTAGATTTGATAGGTGGTAATAGGTGGGTCCTTTTAACGATGGCTTTACATGTTCACTAAGGCTTGAAAAAAAGTAGTGTCAGAGGCATCACTTCAAAAGAAGACACATTCAACAGGTTGCTACTAACAATTTATGAACAGCCAGGAAATGTTTATCCTTAACAGCTTTTTAAGTTACTGGGTTGTTTGATGACCATTAACCCACTATTTTAAAGGAGGACTGCATAAAATCAGTCATGCGTGACTGACTACAGCTGGAGAGTGTATGTGCTGTCTCTCACAGAGGTATGTGAGTTTAAAGGTGAACTCTCCTGATTCCATGTTTCATTATTGTCTGCTGAGTATTTTTACTCCAAAAATTCTGAGAAAAAAATTGCGGATAGCTTGTCGGCCCTTGAATTCCACTAGTGTGTCAAATATACGTTACTTAGTGGTGGCATTTGTGGTATCCAAACACTAGTTAAGTCTTTTCAAAACACGTCTCCTCAAAATGGCTAGAGCATAATTTAGAGTACTTTTTTAGTTCGAAATGGTCGTGTAGCGTTACAATTATCCATTTTTGTCACATGGAGGGGCCCAATGGGAAGCTAATCCCATCATAATTCGGTGAGTGATTAGCACTGTTGACTGCTGCACAAAACAGCACATCTCCAGTATGACATCACACACTACTGAGATATAAAGGGCAGATAAGCCTGTTGAGAGTATCAAGCTTCATTAAACTCATCCTATCAGTCTTGAAAAAAAATTTTTTTTTTAAAAATCTGGTGATTTTTATTTATCACATTGCTTTGGCTGCATGTTTCAGAAAGCTGTAAGATATGCTAATTTTTACGAAAAAATTAATCAAACAGGACAGTTCACCTTTAAGAGATAGCATTATGTCAGAGTTTCCTCATTTGCAAACTGTGATTTTAACTCCGAATATTTTTGAAAGTTTACAGCTGTGAGCGTTTGAAATTTTAGCAGAAATACGGTATGATGTGCATTGCGTGTACACTTTGACAAGTGTAAAACTTGAACTCTACATGTGTTACCGCTGTATTTTCAGAGACAGACTATGAAGAAGCAGGAAAAGGTCCTCAAAGAGCTGGAGAAGAAGTTGGATATGGAAATGCGGAAGAGAGAGAAACATGAGCAGAATGTGAAGATAAAGGAGGAAGAACTGGCCACGCTGCAAAAGGTTTGCCGAAGGCTGCTTGTTTTGTCACAGATTCAGAATCTGCCACATGTGTCTATTTTTTGCAAGCCTCACTTTGCCGCAACTGTCTTACACCTAATGAATGAGGTTGCATGTTCAGGTCCAGTGCTTGCTGTTTTGGCTGTGACTTTAAGTTCTGAGGGTTATCAGGTGCCTGGCAAGGGTCAATGGTTTGCTCAGAGCCCTGTAGTTTCTACCACCCATGTGTCATGTGTCTGGTTCTCTGTGGGGGGCATGGTGGCCATTGTGACTGGGTGTACACCTGGAATGTGATAGGCCAAGTTTAGAGAATAGGCAGCAGAGTACTACACCTTGGGTTTGCCCAGCTGGGCAAGGTTAAATCTTGAGGTTGTCACATGACTGAGGTGTTAAATCAGATGTCCATGTTGTGTGTCCATAGTGAGGCTGTCACATGAGTGTGGGCTAATGTCAAATGTCCATGCTTTGTGACTGTTTTGAGGCTACCATATTGCGTTATTGTAACATGTTGTGTGGTTACACTGAGGCTGTCCCATGAATGTTAGATGTCCATGTTATGTGACTGTACTGAGGCTGCCATGTTATGTTGTTATAACGTGTGTGATTATACTGAGGCTGTCCCATGACTGAGGTGTCCTGTCAGGTGTCCATGTTTTGTGATTATACTGAGGCTGTCCCATGACTGAAGTGTCGTGTTAGATATCCATGCTTTGTGACTGTAGTGAGGCTGCCATGTTATGTTATTATAACATGTTATGTGACTATAGTGAGGCTGCACTGTGGATGTGTTGTGATTGAGATACATGGGACAGGGTAACCAGTAGCAGGTGGCTTTACTTGTGACACTGGAATCAGTCTAGATGGGAATTAGGTCTGGGAATTTGCACATTCCCCTACTCTCACTCTGATGGGTTCTTTTTGACAATAAGAAGTGGGTTACACTCGTGTGGCAGTTTGCACTGAAAGAGTCTTCTCTTTGTTGAAGGCCACAAGTTTTCCACCAGTGTGATGTGTTTACTTGGGACACATCTACCACCTATAAAACTGACCGACAGCGTATTAGTGAAAACGTCTGGAGTATGGTGTTTAAACAAGAATCAAATAATGAATAAATTTCTATGGTTTTAAAACATGTTGTCTATGCCTGCAGAGCATCTATGAACATGATATTCATCACACGTATTCAGTAATTCCCAGCTTTGCACCAATCTTTGAATAACTGTGTTTGGGCTGTGATCACTTTGTGACATGGACCAGTCTTTGATGAGACAGTATGCATTGCATGGTGATTGCTGTTTCTTCTGGCATGCCTGTATTTCAGGAATTTGACACAAACAAGAGGGAGCTGACAGCTGCCAGGGCAGAGTTATCTGCCCTTGGAGTGTCTGCTCAGCAGGGCTTGGAAGCAGCAGAAAAGGTGAAAACTCTGGAGACTGAGGTGAAGAGATTGACAGAGGAGAACAAAACACTGACCGAAAACTTCAACAGTGAAAGGGTACAGTACTGGCTCGATTCTGTAATAATGCAAGCCTTTCCAGGGATGCAATCAATCATTGAACCCTTTGAGAATACACTTTCTTTTTTTAAGTAATTTGAAAACTCTTGATACAAACTGTAGGTAATTGTTCAAGGAAGCCATCAAGAACTTTGAGGAGTACATGTACATGTGTATTAATGCTATGTAAGCAAACATTCATTCTTTTTTTTAAATTATGTGAGTTATTATAAGAAAATTTTCAGAGTTGCAGTGTTTTTCAGAGTTGCAGAATCATTATTTGCTTCATTAATGTCATTATCGCCTGATAAGTTAATTATGTTTCTCATTTACCTAATAGTTTGCAGAAGCTAAAGGTGCAGTTATTTGAACCTGGTGACTAACCAAACACCTTTTGCTTTTAATTGTTGGTAATTTGAGATCATTAATGAGTCAACTTTGTTTGTGAAAGTTGTTTGAAAAAATTAGTGAGTCTCTAAAAGTTGAGAGTTGATCGAAATCGTTGGCGAGTATCTTTTGTTTGTGAGTTGATTGAAATCGTCCGTGAGTCTCTTTGTTTGTGAGCGTTGATTGAATGTAATCATCATGGAGTTCCCCTTGTTCCAGGTGTTGAGAAAGAAGTATTACAACATGGTTGAGGACATGAAGGGAAAGATTAGGGTGTACTGCAGGTCACGACCTCTGAGTAAGACAGAGCGGGAAGGGGTAAGTTTGCTTTCCAAGTTATGTGTGACCCCTCAGTAAGACAGCGGGAAACTGTTAATGTTCTGTCTAGAGTTTCGTATGACCTCTCAGTAAAACAAAGCGTATAAGCGTATAAAGTTTTGCTCTCTATGGTCTTTCTGTATGATAAATTTTAAGTAATGTTGGCATGTTTCTTCACAATAATTCGCCACCATATGAATATTTTGAGTTGTCTTTCAATCACAAGTTTTTCGTACATGGCTAGATTGGTTCAGATGACTTCCATGTTACATGGCATTGGCCCTTAACCAATAAGGACACATGCTTATATCCAGATGTAACTGCAGCTTCCAGTCCAGAGGGTTATCATTTACTTGGCAAAAGGCATTTATGTTCATCTTGCTCTCTAAGTTTTCACTACCAATGAACCTGTTTGACACCATGGAAGGAAAAAATTATATATTCTTGAGTATAACATTAAACCCAAGTGAAATAAATGAGTTAAGTCAATCATCATATACCACAATGTAGACATGAAATGTCTGCTAAGTGATCTGTTATTTTCCAGGCTATAGGTTGTATTACATTAGATATAGAAATTTACTCATAGAGGCAATTTCAATTGACACTTGTAATTACCATGGTGACATTATGTTCCCTGATTCTAAATCTCTATGGCTGATCTTACAGTCTTGAGTGCTCCATCGTTGAGTTTGAGGTGGGGATTTGTGTTGTAGGGTAACTATGAGGTGGTTAAATCCCCTGACGAGTACAGTATCCAGGTGGAGTCGAGTAGGGGGCTAAAGGAGTTCCAGTTTGACCAAATCTTCATGCCAGATTCATCACAGGAGAAGGTGTTTGAAGACACAAATGTAAGCAAATACACGTCTTTTATGCAAATGACTAGCTTCTCTCATGTTACTCTTGTTTGGCTGTATTTAAGGATTCTGCTTAATCATGCTTCCATTGTAGCCACATCTGTTGTCTACTAGGTGAATTGTGTGACTGCTCTAGTAGAAAGCAGTGCAGTGTTAATGTGTTCATATACAGCAGATGTGAGTTGCTCTTTTAAATCTAAGATTGATGAGACACTTGTGGTGATAGATGAATTTCATATTCCCAGGAAAGTGTTTTCATTTTTTTTTGCAACGTCACACTCCTTGTTCATTTGGATGTAGAGCATGTCTAATGTGTATACATGTATGGCATCAGTGACTAGCAGCTCTTTGTGGGAATATTTGCATCACAAAATTTGTGTCCATTGTCTTTGCAGAACTTGATTCAGTCCGCAGTGGATGGCTACAATGTGTGTATATTTGCATATGGACAGACGGGTTCTGGTAAAACCTTCACCATGATTGGAGACCGGGAGCAGAGCTTCCCAGGAATTGCACCTAGGGCTTTCAGCAGAATCTTTGAGATTATAGAGGAAAATAAGTGAGCCATTAACAATTTAATTCTAATATTCTTTTAGAGCCAAATCATGGGTCAATGTTCAGGTCCTTCAGAATGAAAATCTCCAAAAAAAATGAATTATTCCAAAATTTATGAGAAAAGTTAAGCCAGCGTGTTAAATTTAAGCTTATTCCTGTGTCCTGTTATGCCTTAATCTTCAGTTCTGAGTGCACACATGTATTCTCATCTGTTGTATGTTTGTCATTATTGTTTTAGGAGCAAGTACAGTTTCTCAGTGACCACCTACATGTTGGAGTTGTACAACGACCACCTCATTGATTTGTATGGTAGAACAGATGAGGTGAGTAGTACTGCAGTTAACAAAAGTGACCAGTTCTGTTCTGAATGAGGTAAGAGTGTGTGGGAGTGAGCTCTACCAGGGTATGTCTGTTCAGCAGCTTGTAGAAACAGCCAGGATGTCAGTTTACCTCTGTGACTGTGATAATTTGGTTATAAGACAGAATTATACCCTGTTGTAGAAAAATTCTTCAGTAAATTGCAAATCTCGGATTATTATTTTATATCTTTAGTTTTTTAACTTAATGCTGCAAAAATATGAAAAGTGAAGTTTCAGTTTATCTTGCATGTGAAATTTGATGTTTTATGTACAATCCTATTTTTTCACTCGTTTACTGATATTTTGTCTTTCGGACATGTTCTAGCCATCATGTGGCTTAAATACAGCTCAGGTGGCAGCCATAACCATTAATTCTTTAAGTTTGGGAATCAAGTAGGGTGGCACATTGTACATGCTTGCGTTCAGACTTAATGCTGGAGAACAGCATGTGGTAGGCTACACAAACAGGTGAATGGGCTGTGTAATCAACTGATCCTGTCATCATTCTATGTATGTAATTATTCAGTTATTTGATGGTTTTGTTACAGGACAAACTCGATATAAAGAAGGACAAGCAGGGGATGGTGTTTGTTCAGGGGGCAGCTGTGAAACAGGCCACCAACTCCAAGGAGCTCTATGCTCTGTTTGAAGAAGGCTCCAGAAACAGACATGTGGCCTCCACAAGTAAGTCAGATCAAGAGAATATAGACAATACTCACGACTTAGCTCTCACTCAGACTCTTTGATGGATGCTTTCGTGGTTGTGCACGATTGTCTGTTACTGTTAACCTACAAAATAAATTCAACTTCGATGTCTATAATTTTGAATTGTGCACAGTGGGAGTTAAAATCTCAGGATTGACATGGAATAATCACATTTGGATAAACTGTATATGTGTATTTAGTACATTGTGGGAAGCCTGTTCAGATGTGACGTACTGTAATGTCCGCAAAACTATGACCACCGGAATAATCGACCGCCGGCACTAATCAATGGACACACGCAAATCCCTCCTGGGGTGAATTTAATCTCTTCTACCACCACATGAAAACAAGTACTGGTCGCTGCTCAGCGGGACACTGACTGACCTCAAAAATCTATGTATATTGATCTCAGCTGTATGCACAGACCCTATCTTAGTAGGAAAATTTTTATCAGAGAAAGTTGTTGGACTAAACTAGTTTCTATTATTGTTGGTGCTGTTGTTGTAACCTTGCCATTCTGTGTGTAATTTCTGCGTTATTTGCAATACAGGCCATGAAATTTGGAGCAAATGAAACGATCATTCATTCGACGTTTTGGCGAACAAAATCAAAGGTCATCTGTCTCTAAAGTCCAAGGAATGACTTCTCGGTAACCACGTTTCATCAGTCCATCGATGGCTGCACAAATCAATACTCTACATTTGTCACAGGTCAACTGGACTTGTTTTCTGTCAGCTTTGAATCTCCCGGTAATACAGTCAGGTCGTGGGCTCCCTTGGTGCGACTAACGAGTTCTTTGTTAGCCTAATCCACAACCTAACACAGTGATACTATGTATCACGTGACCTCAGTGGCTGACATTTCAATGGAAATTTTGTGTTCATTACGGTAGTTGGATTATGCTGTGTGGAGTTTTGCGCATTGTTAAATTAATGTTCTTCTTTGGCATCGCTGTCTTGCTTGTACCATTCTGACTATTTGTACCCATAAACATTTGCGCCTTTCTCTGTCTACTTGTCAGAGATGAATGCTGAGAGTTCCCGGTCACATTTGATTCTGGCCGTGGTCATAGAAAGCACAAATAAGGTCACTGGCCAGGTCACCAAGGGCAAGGTAAGGGGAAACAACTGATTTTCTTTAATATTGATATGCAACCATTAAAGGGGCCTCCGTGGCTCAGTTGGTTAGCGTGCTAGCACAGCATAATGACCCAGAAGCCTCTTGCTAATGTGGTTGCTGTGAGTTCAAGTCCAGATCATGCTGGCTTCCTCTCCTGTCGTACGTGAGAAGGTGTGCCAGCAACCTGTGGATGGTCATGGGTTTCCACCGGGCTGTGCTCGGTTTCCTCCCACTATATTGCTGGCCGCTGTAGTGTAAGTGAAGTGTTCTGGAGTATGGCGTAAAACATCAGTCAAATCAAATTAACAAACATTATAAGACAACAACCCTGTAATTCTGTTTTGCAGGAATGAGTACAAGTAACAAATGACTCAAATTTCTAGGAATCCACCCAAGGCTGGGTTATATGCATGAACAAACCACATTGTAACAAAAGGAAATTTTGTGCTGCATGATTCCAAATACGGTCTTTTTTATTTTTGCATTGATAAAAATGGAAATAAAGATATGGATGCTTAGTGAACTTTTGGACCATATTGAACAGGCTAAAAGAAAGTGACGTCACACATTCTTTTTTAGCTTCTAAACATGCTGTAACTGTTATATTTCAACCTGAAATTAATGTTTAACTACATAAATGTTCACATAGAACATAGACATATAGCAATCAGAGGATGTTTAAGCAGCTCAAAAGAATCTGTGACATCACTCTGCTTCATCCTGTTCAGTATGGCCCGAAAAGTACGCTGTGTCATGTAAATCTTTGTTTCCATTTAATCACTGTAAAAAAAAATGCCATAAAATAATCAAGACCATATTTGGAGTCAGCACAAAGTGGCTTTTTAAATGCTTGATACTATAAATGTGGTCTGTTGTTTGAAACCAGGAGACTAGTCAGGTACCAAACAAAGGTCGGTGCTTTACTTCTATAAATCTGACCCCTGCTTATGTATGTCAAATTTCTGATGCACAGATGAATTGTTGGAAAGCAAAATCTCCTTAAAAATCGTTCAGTGTTAGCTATTCTCTCTTTTAAAAATGAAAATAATGTAACTTCCTGAATAGTTAGATTATGAGAGCTCTATGCTCTCCCTGACATAGAGTTTCACTTTTCTGTCACACAGTGCAGTGTTTTTATTCTGATCTTTCAGCTGAGTTTGGTGGATCTTGCTGGCAGTGAGCGAGTGGGGAAGACAGGAGCTTCAGCAGAACAGCTCAAGGTTGTATCACATATCAGACACTCACAGTGTCATTTGCTGTAATGTTAGAATCAGATCTTAAGCACTTGCAATTTCATTTGCTGTAATGCTAGGATCACATCACTGTGTGGTTCACTGTAAAGTTAGAATCAGATCTCAAGCACTCACAGTGTGATTTGCTGTAATGTTAAGATCTCAGGCACTAGCCGTGTCATTTACTGTAATGTTAGAATCAGATCTCAGTCACCCCAGTGTGATTTGATGTAATGCTAGGATCACATCACTGTGTTGTTTGCTGTAATCTCGCAGGGTGATTAGCTGTAATGTTATAATGTCATTTGCTGTAATGTTAGGATCAAATCTCAGGCACTCACAGTGTCATTTGCTGTAATGTTAGGATCAGATCTCAGGCACTCACAGGATTATTTGCTGTAATGTTAGGATGACATGTCAGGCACTCACAGTGATTTGCTGTAATGTTAGGATCAGATCTCAGGTAGTCACAGTGTAATTAACTGTAATGTTAGGATGACACCACTGTCTTATTTGCTGTAATCTCACAAGGTGATTAGCCATTATGATAGGATGACATTTCAGTCACTCACACAGTGATTTGCTATCATGTTAGGATGACATGTCAGGCACTCACAGTGTGATTTGCTGTAATGTTAGGATCACGTCAGGCACTCACATTGTGATTTGCTGTAATGTTCGGGAAGCTATTTCCATCAACAAGCTGCTTTATCAGTTGTTAACGGTGCTAATGTTTGGTTGTACAGGAGGCTATGTCCATCAACAAGTCACTGTCAGCCCTGGGAGACGTGATCTCAGCACTGTCCAGTGAACAGGCTTTTATTCCTTACCGTAACAACAAACTTACCATGCTGATGCAGGACTCCCTGGGAGGCAATGCCAAAACACTCATGTTTGTCAACATTTCTCCTGCAAACTATAACTGTGATGAGTCCATCATTTCTCTCACGTAAGTCTCTAGTCTTCTATCAGACTCCTTAGAATGCTGTCTCACAAAACTGAGTCTGCATCACAAATCTCTAAAATCTAAGGATACAGTCAGTCTTATAACACTACAAAGGATTGTGTATTAATTACTTCACAAAGATGAATCTTATAATGTGATGCCTTTGAATTTCCATCTCTGTTTAATGGTGTGGTATTTTTTTAAACTGTCCAGAAGTGTCTCTTTTTTTATTATCATAATGTTAGGCCTATAACAAAAGCATTCCACTTTCTTCTGACACCTACAGAATTGTATAGAAGTATAGAAGTACAAATATCAGAGTAATGTCATAGTGAGGGTCAATGTAGAAGGTGCGTTTGGCAGATCTAAATACTTCTAAACATGAGAAGTGGATGAAGCTGTAATCCATCCTTTGTTGTGATAGGTATGCGTCCCGAGTCAAGCTGATCACCAACTCTGCTCAGAAGAATGCTGATAACAAGGAGATAGCCCGCCTCAAAGATGTAAGTCTCCTATCTATCTGTATACATGTGGCAGTATTACATGTATCCCTGTCACTTCCTTGGTGTGACACAGATTTTATTGCTGCAAACTGCCGGAATACTGGAGAGTTCACAGCATCTTGGAATGGCCTGTTAGCTCCTTGTGTTGGGAGGAGATAACATTGCCCTTATCTCAAACTGGACACTGTATATTGCTATGCAATTGTCTTGCTCTGTTCACGGACCATGATGTGACAACTGCTCAAAAGTCATCCTTAACGGAACTTAACAGACTATCGTCCTTATCCAATCAGTATGTACTTACTGGCTTGAGACGGCAAAGGATTTATTCGTCAAAAAAACTTTCAGACGTGCCGTTCAAATGCACTTTATATCGAAGTCAATAATAAACACATGGTGGACCAACTTGAGGAGGCCAATCAAACAATCCAACAAGTAGTCTGACATCATGTTTCTGACTGTTCATAGTGGTAGTGCTGGATTAATCAAATTTTGCTTCCCATCAGCTGTGAATGTGGACAACCTATCCTTCTTGTTCTTCTTTTGTTTTAGCTGTCCATCATTAACAATACAGCCAACACTATTTAACTGGATACTGTATTTATGAGTATTTGATATATTTCTGTCTGTTGGATCAAGGTGGTAAACATGTTTATATGCTTATAGTGTTGGACTTGATAGAATGTAGGTGTGGAAAGTAGTGATACAGCAGTTCTAACATCAGACAATAGGTACATGCAGTAATCCTGAGGTTTTAACGTGTGAACAGCAGCTCTCCACAGTCCACAAGTCGATGTTATTATATTTGGATATCTTACAAATAATTGTTCAAAATAAATAAATTAGGTTTACTAAGCTGTCTACATTGAAAAGGCACTAAGTATAATGGTAAATACATTTCATGACGAAATTTTAATTTTTCACCATTTTCATAACTGTAATCACTTGTGCAGTTGTGTCATTAATTGCCTCTTTTTCTTCCATTCCTAGATCATCAATAAGCTGAAGCAAGGTGAGCAGGTGGATGAGGATGTATAGAACCTTGCAGTAGCTAGCTGGTTGAAGATCACTGAAGAGATGTGGAGAAACATAGACATTGTTGTCATAACCAGGGGGCTAGGACTTTCTGTCAGACATGTATTGGTGTTACTTTACTGCACTGTCTTCATGCATCCGGACACATGTTCACAACTGCATGTATAATACCCCATTATGTCGTGAGAGAACTGTTTTCCTTGGTCATAAGGCACTGTGGTGGGAGTACAGGATAAAGGAGCAGAGCACCTGAGTGAGCCCTCCTCCTTCTGAGTTTAAAACTCTGAAGACCTTAGATACACCTCGATACAGCCACATATAATCTACATGTAGAAGATAGATGAAAACAGCGAGTAATGTGTTAGAGGCTAGAAAGTGTTGAACTGAAAGCCAGTCAGAACTGCAAAACTTTCCTTGTGTCGCCGTCACTTCTCACAGTTTTGCACTGTAGATTAATTGATCATCATTTTTGTTGGGTCTGTGGCACTTATTTATTCATACTCGACCCATCTTTTGACCAATGACAATGCCAAAAAAGTAACCAGTGACAAAAAGCTGAAGTGTCTTTGTGCACAGTGACTTTTTGTTCATTGCATGGAATCCTGTAGGGAACAGTTTTTTGTCCTTGAGTGGTTTTGTGAAAAGAGCAAAAATGTTGAATATGTTCCATCAGTGGAGAGTGCACCGGTAAACTTAAGATGTCACTAATATTCTTCTTGGCCACCTTCCATCTTCAGATTCAAATAATGGAACTGATACATATGTTTAGAAACATGTGGCAAACACGTGGATTCTTTCTGATTTGCCTCTAACAAAGGAATGTCCCCATGAAAATCCCCAGGTTGTTTTTAAACTCTCTAGCCTCCATGTACTCCTGATGGGATGGCTATATCACCTGCATTTTACACTTCTGGGACCTTCTCGCTTACTTCATAATGTGTGGACTTATTGAGATGCTTCTAGTGGTTTACCTGATACTTTAGCAGTATACCTTAACTTCATACATATATGTGATATGCTTTACAGTGTTTTTTTTTTCTCATGCTGTGCTAGAAAGTGCAGTCTATGCAATGTTTACATGTATGACCTATCTGTGGTATTTCAGTATTATATATATGCAGAAATATAACTGTGATGAAAATATTTTATACGATTAATTATTCCATGTTTTTACATGTACTGTACATGCACACACTATATGCAAAAAGCGCAATATTGTTTAAGTCAGTTCATTGTGATAAAGAGCATCATCATTGCTGTTCAAGCATAACTATGTGTATATACATGTGAATTGTAGTGCAATGGGCTTAGTGAAGGGCAAGTGTTCATTGATATTGTTTATTCTTCAGACCAAAGCCTTTGTAGTATACCAAAATTTTGTACTTCAAGATGATTTATGTCTTTATCACAAGGTCCCATTTTGTCAAAAGTTTTTTGAGCTGTTTTACAAGTATAGAAATGATGGCAGTAAATTTTTTTAGAATATGAGAAACGTGTGTTTTTAGTATTTTAGGCGCGTGACGTCACAGATTGTTTGGGGAGCCTCTGTGGCTGAGGGGGTTGGCATGCCAACACGGCGTTATGACCCTGTGCCTCTCACCAGTGGGGTCACTGTGAGTTCAAGGCCAGCTCATGCTTGCTTCCTGTCTGGCAGTATGTGGGAAGACCCACCAGCAACCTGCAGATGGTCGAGGGTTTCCCCCAGGCCCTGCCTGGTTTCCTCCCACCAATGTACTCTTGGGTACGGAAGAAAACACTAATCAAAAAAAAAAAATAAATAAATCACAGATTGTTTGTAAAGTAGTAGGCTAGGATTTTATTATCAGCATATTTTAAATTTTTGATTGGTATTCCTTTAGAACTCATTACCCATACAGGGGTTTCTTTGCACAAAATTTTGTATTTTTAAAATTAGTGATCTTCCCTGGCTGAGCAAGAAGTTTTGTGAATGTGTGTGGGAAGGGGAGAGGTGGCAGCACTACACCTGTTCCCTAATTCCTCAAACTTGTTGCAGATGAAAGAGTAACTTTCCATGGGATTTATGCACATTTTCAATTTGATTTTGGAGACAAAACTACATTGGTTGGAAAGGCCAATTTCAGGGCTGCGCAAAAAGTATAATTTTATCACTTAACACAGAATAATGCCTTCAAAATATGCTTGAATAAACACCCAACAAACGTGCGAAAAAGTTGAAGAATTGCAGTAGTTACGTTAGAACTGCAAGCTACCAGGAGACGGTGTCATGACAGGAGCAAAATAATGCTGAAAGTGAAGTTCAACCAATAGTATAGTTTAATTTGGACAAAAGAGGTGATTTTTTTTGCTACATTACACAAATTTTTAATTTCGTCTGATTTATGTCTGGGTTTTTTATTATTCCAAATATGATTGTTTACTCTTTTTAAATGAAAGTTCATCTTCATATATCTTGTTTACGTTTAAATAACACTTTTTCATTAATGGAGTTATGTGATATATTGTTGAGTTTTCTGTACATCACACTTAATAATGTATACTGCTTACTTGAAAGTTATATACATACATGAATATATATTTGCCTGTCAGTTTTACAGATTTCTATCTTTTTACATTTTTTTTACGTATGTATATTAAATCTAAAAAAGTCACAGAAATCTTATGTCGTGCCCGTGGTCTTATTTCTCCATGATGGATCTGTGTGACGGCCTCTGTGGTTTAGGGGTTACCCTAGGTGCCAATGCAGCACAATGACCCCTGAACCTCTATTAGGCAATCACTTTGAGTTCAAGTCCGGCTCATGCTGCCTTTCTCTCCAGCAGTGCATAGGAAGATCTGCCAGCAACCTGCGGATGGTTGTGGGTTGCCCGCAGGCTCTGCCCAGTTTCTCCCCACCATAATGCTTTCCACTGTCGTATGAGTGAAGCACCAATCAAATAAATAATTGTGTATGTGTTTTTCCTGTGAGCTTTAATTCTACCCAAAGTAGTTTTTTAATATACAAGCAATTTATAAAATAAACTAATAACTAAACTGACATGTTATTGCATTATACCCCCTCTTTTCAAAGAGGGACAAACTTATAAACCTCACTAAATATTGAAAACTTGTGGATGGATCAAGTTGGTTTCCTTACGATCAGAGGTTACACAGACTGAACCGGGACACAAAATTGAGCAAATGTTTAGAGCAACCATTGCACTGAAACTATTGGCCGATGATATCCAAAGAAATTGTTAAATATGCAAAAATTTTGCACACATCTCTGATTTTCACACTTGTTCTGAAGAAATCGTTAAACAGGCAAAAGTTCTGTCCAGATCTGGCTGGTTTTCAAACTTGTTCTGAAGAAATTTCAGGGTATCACAGAATTCATTACAGGTGCAAAATGTATGCACGGATCGAGCTAGAAGATGAGGATTGAAGGCCAGGGGGAAATATCACCAGCACCTGTGCGCTTACAATGTTTTCATCTATGGCTTTCCGGTACTTCGCCAAAACAAATCAGTCGGCACATTCTGTGGCCTCACCACCATGAAGATGTCGGAAGTGGCTTTTAGATTAATGTGTCAAAACCTTGACCGTTCACAAAATAAATTTGTTCTGTCGCGTGATACTCCTCGACTGTTATTCAGGTTTACCTAGAGGAATGAATGAGATAAGAAGATATCGTCATCGCGCTGAAAAGTTGCCGGTGACAACCCCACTAACATGACGATTGAAAAGCTCATCTTCCGAAGATCTTTTCCTTGGTGACAATCTAAACCAAATAATAATTGCTTAAATTTACGCAGTATTAGTTGTCTTGTATTGCTTTCGTGTGTAAAATAATCACCGGTTTTTAGATGTGTTATTATCCATATTACGAAAGGACATAGGCCTATTGTTAGAAATGTGCAATTTAACTCACTACTAAAATGCTTTTCACGTTTCAAGTTAGTAATAATCTAAAATATGTATTTCATGAAAACCCCGCGTGTCCTGCTCGTTTCACCAAGTCTTCCACAATGAAGTCCAGGTACGGCGTGATGAGAACTGCTATTAACAACTACAACTGACCAGTACAATTTTGACATCGAACGATGCAGAGGCATAAAAATCACTTCTTGACTAATTACTGCAGCAAAATATATCGTTTTCACCAAAGGCAATTGACGTGAGGATTGCTTGGATCTGTTCATTCACTTTACATGGGTTATATCATCTCCCAACAAGGACGAGTAGAACTCCAATAACTCCTTCCAAACATTGCTGACATCTACGATGAATTAATCCTTTGTGAGTGCCACTACACTGGGACAGCGCGCACACATTACTCTCCCGATGGCGGCAAAATAAGATGCCGAAATACTACGTCACTATGAAGACTTCGATACACTACATGTGTAGTCAGAATGGGAAGTTGAGCTGACTTTCGCAGTCCGTCCCTGAATGCAAGACATACCCCCCCCCCCGTTGTTGACACCCCCCCGTATATACACAACTGAATGGTACAATACTTTTTATATTGCAATAGCTCTATGCAACTCATAACGGACATGAATGAGTAAATATGAAGTAAAACTACATGTATATCTACTCTTATTAAATATGCTTCAATCAATACTCTCATCCGCCGTTTATTTTCTTTTAACTTGTTTTAGACATGTCCGTCATTGCCTCGTTGTCATTGACAACCATACATGGTTGAAACATGGTTTTGCCACGATATGGCTAAAACATTGCCAATGTGGTGTTCAGCGATAATCATTCATTCGATCAATTATCTAAAATGGAAAATTTATATTGTTTTGCATGTCTATCGTGGCAGAGTGTTTAAGACGTTTATCTTTCAATTGCTGGACACTGGGTCAGTCCTAGCTTTGGACAGAGAGTTTACTGATTTCCCTGCTCACAGTGCACATGGGCCCGTGGTTAAGACCACTTGTCTTCGATGAATATGGTTATCTGTTATTTTCTTCTTTTATGCAATTTAATTATACATTTTTACAGTAATTTAGAGTATATTAAGTACTATAATTTCAATATGCTGATTATAATACCGATGTTAATATCATAAATCAACACACGCACACAAACACGCGTATAGATATGCCTTTCTTTAAATTACCTGTCAATGAAACTCAAACCAGAGGGATAAAAGGACAGTACTTCATGAATAAGTTCAAATCTGAACTTAACTGTGAAAACATGGGGAGGTAATCTCTCATCAAGGATACCCCCCTGGACAAGTTGTAAATAAGACTATATCATCCTTGTTTATAGGGGGGAATTGTCCGGGGGGGATGTCTGTCCCCCCTTCCCTTGACTGGACAGTCTCTACTCTGTAACATGACCGGCTTGCTGTCACCTCTCCCCCCGCCCCTTTCCCTCGCTCATGTCATTTCATATAAATGAGAACTCCAAAAGTCATGCTGTTTCCAAGAAGTGCGTACCATAGACTGTAATGCCATGTCAGAAGAGCATTCTTGGATTTATATAGCATTACTTCATTGGGCTAAAACTACATACACTTCTACAGGTGAGAAAGTAAAAGATCAACGGGTGTAGTTGTTGGAAGCCTTGTTGGTAAGGTGGATTTCATAAACAAGCTAACAGGCGTCAGGTAAACACTACCAACTCGTATACACTACCCATTCGGTCTTAATTGTGCTTGACACAATGCTATGGCGATGGCAGTAGTTGTTCTATCTTGTCATGGTTGCTGGATTGAACACAAACATCAAGTTCCAAGAACAAAGAAGAAGTCCGCCCATTGCAGGCTATGGCAGGATGTCTTTGCTGTCTGTACTGTAAATGATTGTTAGTTATGTGTATGAAAGACTGTCCCAAGTAGTGTCTCAAATGCCTTAAGCAATTTGGCCAACGTTCGGAAAATTGTAAGCAGTGTAGTGTTTGTTGAACTTTTTAAACTGTGGAACTAAATGGACAATGTCTAAACTTGTAAAAACGAGAACAATTACATACACGTCTGTAATGGCCTATCTCGTGGAAACCGGTGACTTAAATGAATTTGGCGTTGAATAACAATCGAATATAAAAATGAATCAAATAATGTCGTGGGTATTTGTAATTCACTTTTCTGTCAGTCATCCTAAATCCAGAGAATGTTTAAATAAGGTTATGTTTTGTTTTGTTTTTTTTATAATCTGTACAATATATTACCATATTTGGCGGAAGGTGTTTTTTGTGTGTGTGTTTCTGGTTTTGGCTGCTACATACATTGACCTGGTAAGTTTTAGTGTAGGCTAGCTGTAGTCGAATTTCTCGCGGTTGCGCCGTACTGGTTCTCCTCCTGTGGAACGGGATTTAGCCAAACTTTACCCAATGCTCGTCATACTTTTGCTGAGAACAATGTAGATTCCGGGCTCAGACTTGTCCAACAGGTTGTTTTCACCTGTGAAAGTCAAGCAAGTGTGAAATCCTGTGTGGGTGATAGCCGTTGTAAGCATGAGGAGGGGACAAAGGCTTGTCCTGCTGGTTTAGAGTACACCCCGAGGGGTGGGGACTGAAGCGGTGAAGGGAGGGGCTGGATGGGGGAGTCAGTGTGAGAACGTAAAACTTTCATCCTGTTATTACAATCGGAGCTATTGTTACCAGTAAATCCGTCCAGCCGTGTGTTGCCCACAGGGTGCCTGTCGGGTTTTATAAATTACTACTTCACGGACGCTTCTGAATATTTCACAAACTGCGCTGTCCCTGAGTGTAATTAACATGTAATCGTAGCACAGGTGAGCTAAAACTGGTACACGTCCACGCCCTTGTGCCAGATGAAGGCATAAATTGTGCACGAGCCCCAGCATTGCTTCAGTCAGAACGATACCTGGATTGTCCACGCACCGTGTTTATTCTTGGACACTTCGACTGAAACCATCTGGAACACTCGATCTGTATGTGCGCCCGATATACGGTATCTATAGATTTAACACAAGTTTGAACTGTCTGAAGAACTTGTGCTACTTTGACTCCAAGGATAGTGTGTGCCATTATACCTGTTGTAGTTAATCAGGAAGAGGTACCAACATCACCTGCGGGATGTCCACGGAAAATCCTCCCGGCGATACCGGGGTCATCATAGAGAAACTATCCCGGATCGAGGCCTCTGTAGAGGACTTACAGAACAAAGTTGACCAGGTGACGGGCGATGTCCGAGCTCTGATGGGAGATAAGGTTAGTATCCAACAATCCTAACAAGTCCAGTCAGTAGTCATTGGTAAATAAATATCTCCCAAGTTTAATAGTAATGCATTTTTTTTTTCTAAATAGCCATGATCATTCATCCGTGATACAGCATTCATTTTTTCATTTTAAGAAACAATCTTGTGGAATATACATGAGAAACAATACATTAAACCCGGGTTAATATTATTGGTTTCGTTCTCAAAGTAAACTAAGTAAAGAGTTTCACAATGCAATGGTACAAATTGTTTGCAATGGTACAATGTGACTCCTGAAATTCCTATACCCTGTGAATTTCCGGCTCCTAGAACTGCGTACGAACATAACCTCTGTCACGATTGTCCCAATATCTGCTGAGGGCACACCCAAGAATATAGTATTGACTGTTCCCAGGACCCAGCTAGTATCAGGTCATTTCGTAACTAAAATCGGACACATGCGACAATACAAGTTTAACTTGTTAGATAAGGCGTGGAGGTAAATGTTTAATGAAGAATGATATGAAATAAAATATCTTGGTAAATGGTTTGGTATGAAATTTCTACGCACAAACCTTACCAGATCTGGTTTGACGGTGTGTGCTAACATATATGTGAGAAATGACTGAGCACCTTTCGCATCATGATCATACTTTATCCCGCGTAGGAGGATGAAGTGGACAGCGACGGGAACCCTGACCGAGGGAACTGGGGCAGCAAACTGGAGTTCCTCCTTTCGTGCCTCGGCTACGCGGTCGGCCTGGGCAACGTCTGGAGGTTCCCATATCTCTGTTACAAAAATGGCGGAGGTAAGTGTCGGGGTCTTTACCTCTTAATTGTTGCAGTTTCTCCTGGAATTAGTAAATCAAAAGATCAAACGCTTACCTGTTCATGTATACAGGCCTTATGAAAACTTTCACCGCTTGTATTTCTCGGTGAACAATAGCTTGGTTTTATAGAGAAGCATATTGTAAAACATATCCCAGTTTTAACAGTTATAACATAATTGCTTAACATAACTTAATGCGTTGAAAATATTACAATCTGCATGGTCGCGTTTGAGATGAACTGGCTTTTTTTCTCATCGTATCTTAAAACCTCAAATACTGTCACGGTTGTAATGTAATATTGTATATCATAAATCCATTTCTCCGTTGGTCAATGTATCCACCAGCTTTATAGCCACAGACGAAGACAATATCACAAATTAACCTGTTAATTTACTAACGCCGTCTGTGTTTCTCCCACAGGTGCATTCTTCATCCCCTACTGCATCATGTTGTTTTTCGTCGGCATCCCCATTTTCTTGCTGGAACTGGCATTGGGTCAGTTCTCCAGCCAGGGACCCCTCACCTGCTGGAAGTTTGCGCCCGCCTTCAAAGGTAATTACAACCTCGGGACTATAAACTGGTTATACTTCCCAACAATTGACGTCGAGATAATGTAACTTAGGATTTCTCTACGACAGGGATTCTCCATAAATGCCCCCCCCCCCCAAAACCTTCCATATTTGAATTTCCAATCTTACAGCAAAGCTGTTCTTCTTTCTATTAATGTCATGGATTTTACACCTTCACTTTCGTCTTGGCCATGTGTGTACGTAGCCATGATGGCCGAGAGGTGTCTGAAATGTCACATGTTTCACAGTTTCACTTTTGTTTTGATGGTGGTATCATATGTGTAATATCACTTTCGTCCTGACCAGGTGTGGGCGTGGCCATGATGGTGGTATCGTGTCTGGTGGCCATCTATTACAACATGATCCTGGCTTGGTCTATCTATTACCTATTCGCCTCGTGCACGACGGAGCTGCCTTGGACCTCGTGTGGAGACTGGAGCTCGCCCTGTAAGACAATCCACATTCTCTTATATCACATGATTTGTAGTTGTCAGTCTACAATTGCCAGTAGATATAGTTCCCTAATCCTCACGTCAATTACACGCCAAACTAATATGAAATAGGATTATCATGTTGGCTTTATATTCTTTACACTTCTTACATCCTGAAAATAATTCATGAATTAAAAATAAATCCTGTGTTTTGTTCGCGAAACTGACTTCCATCCCACGCCTTCATGTACACGTTTATTCAGTTTGAAGAAGAAAAACAACCCCATTCTCATGCATGTGATAATGATGCCTGAAAATGGAGCCTTGAAGATGCCTTGGGACGCCATGTCCTTGGGGTCAAGGAAGTCTTGGAGGGCTGGGATGATTCAGGTGAATTATGGGGGAAACGTGGGACACAGGGGAGTTTGGATTTCGGAGGAGAGGTAATTGGAAACTAAGGGAAGTTTGTTCGTATATATGCTCATGTGCTTTATTTTCAGACTGCAGCGATAAGATGACGGATGTGACGTTTGATGAGTGTACCGGCATGTTCTACAATGCCTCAGATAACGGCGTGTGTTACCTGAACGGCACGGTGTTCGGGATATGGAACCAAACCCTGGCCAAGTCCGAAGGAATCAGCAAAACCACACCTGCAGGAGATTATCTCAAGTAGGTTAAAACACGGTTCCTATCGGATTAGTGTGATGATTATACTGTTAAATACTTACCTACAGTCCGGTTCATACAGTGCACGCCTGTAGGTAACCGTATCAGGGTTTAGCCTTATTGTGTTCTAGGTCGTCTTAACTGGTAATAGCATACGGGGTTATATCGCTAAAACTAAGCTCACAGAATAAAGCCTTCTAGTGGAGAGTGGCTTGATGCATGCATTGGTAAATATCTTTATCAATGCAGTTCTATATTCATGCCACTCTATACGACTCCAAATGTTATTACAGCACGCGATCACAGAATAAGATGTTAGGTGTGTTTCAGTGTCCTTTCATTACCACTACATTCTTGGTGAAAACTATAAGTAAAAACCAAGTATTCTTGACCAATTTATCAAAGAGCACTCGCCAGATTATTGTTCTGTATGAACTGATAAAACAGCGACACCTTCCACAATATAACTGCAATTCTACAGTTATTGACCATGCTTTCTGTAATATTTTGTCTGTTTCTTACTGTTCTGGAGTTTTGGGATCAACGGCTGTTCAGGGGTTGTTCATGTAGGGATGTTAATACGCTTTCGCCAGTGTTTTGTCTGTTTACTAAAGTTCAGTGGTTCTGTTCTGGAAATCCCCAGCCCTTCTGGGATAGAGGATGCGGAGAAGTTATGCTTTCTCTGATGTTTTGACTCTCTCTCTTATAGTTCAGTGGTTCTGGGGATCACCAGCAGTTCCGGGATTGGAGATGTGGGGATGTTACGCTGGGAGCTTGTGCTGTGTTACCTGGCCGCGTGGCTTATTGTGTACCTGGCTCTCATTAATGGTGTCAAATCATCAGGAAAGGTAGGTCGGCGAGTCACGGCGAACGCATGCATCAACGTTTCGCCCATGACGTCCAGCTTAGGCTGGGTTTCTTTCCTGTCGTGCGTGGGAATGTCCGCCAGCAACCTGCGGATGGTTCTGGGTTTCCCCCGGGCTCTTCCCGGTTTCCTGCCACCATAATGCTGGCCACCGTTTTATAAGTGAACTATTCTTGAGTATACGGTGTAATTAAAACCTCTATCAAATAAATAAAGTAATCCGCCATTGTGAATTCAAACACAAACTGTGCTCTATATAATACGGCAAAAAGATTTTTATTCTGTCCATCCCTTAGTCATGCAAAAATCGGATAGCGCCCGTTTCGAACTCGAGATCAGCTAGCTTACATTGTGCAGTTCCTTCTAGGTCACTAGGCCGATACCTGTACCATTTCGCATGTATATTATCGGTGATATGATGCTGTGTGTTAAAAGTGGTCGTGTGTTTTTCAGATGACATCCCCAGGAGCCACAAAGTAGTGACAAACATTACTAAGTACACACATATCTGTCCTTGTCTGGGTTATCCTCACTAATCAGTCTGGTTTCAGTTCCAGTCTAATTTACCCTTCATTTATGCTTGGATGCATTTTCTAGGTGGTGTATTTCACAGCGACATTCCCTTACGTCGTCTTGATAATTCTCCTTGTCCGCGGGGTCACACTGCCCGGGTACATGAAGGGAATCAACTTCTACATCACCCCAGATCTGGAGCGACTCAAGGACGCCAGGGTATGCACTCTTCGGAAACATTTGGCAGACTTTGGCAGTACTCGAGTATGAATGCGATCGATTACTTGGCTTTCTTGTGTCGCGCAAGAATTAAGTCTGCATTTGGTGGTTTAATTGTTATGGACATGCCTTGTCATATAATTGAGGTTATGACAAATGCACCCATATCGTTCTCTCACATTTATCAAGTCAAATTCGCATGGGATCTTGTAATCAGTCCCAGTTTGCATACTCCGAAGGTTGACCGGATCAAGAATAAATAGGCCTAGGTCTTTTCCAGCACATTAAAGTTTGGTGGAATACTAATTATAGAGTCGTTGAGAAGATATGGTGTTGTAATACTGTAACATGGTGAACAGATCTACAAAATGACCCATCCCGGTCGAAGCTGACCACAAAGCTCTATAATTCTATTACTCACTTTTCTGCAATTTCTGACCCCCTTCCTCCCCGTCCCACAGGTATGGAAGGATGCGGCTGTACAGATCTTCTTCTCTCTCTCCGCCTCTTGGGGAGGTCTCATCGCACTGTCCAGCTACAACAAGTTCCGTAATGACATCGTCAGGTAATGAGACACTTTAGTGTAGCAGAAGATATTAACGGGGAAAAACTGACCACATTTCTTCGCGTACGTCTTGCCTGGTGTTGACCAATTTGTACATTTCGTAAACGTACATCAATGATATGCAGCCAAACCTAGTCAAACTAAATGTCCAAAAATAATGTCAATTCTCATCGAGCCTCGAGTGTGACATTAAAGTCAGTCAAGGCACAAGTTAATCTAGTCAACCTGTCATTTACCTCCAGGGATACCTTCATCGTGACCATCGGGAACTGCGCCACGAGCGTCTTTGCAGGCTTTGTGGTCTTCTCCTTCCTGGGTTACATGTCCAACGAGCTGGATATACCCGTGGCCGAGGTGGCCAAAAGCGGTTAGTTATACATTCACCCCACCCGATTAATTATAGTTGTCATAGCCGTATCTGACATTCGCTCGTCTGTTCAGTAATGGTGATTTTGTGTTTTCCTGAATTGTTCTTGCTTGAAGCACTCTGGGTCGCAGCCATACATATTCCCGCCACGTTTCTCCTCAGCTGTGATTCGGTGAAAAAGTATGTAGACGAATCTGTTATAAGTATAGGCGTAACATACTGTGGATGTGCCGTTAACATGAAGCACCTGAACTCGAGGAATGGTACAGAACTTACCTGGGCCACCATCAAATTCATGAACAAATTTTCCTGAACAAATGCGAATTGTACAAGAAGAATATAATGGTAACGGTGATAATGATTACCTCTGACGTAGAGACTAATGGACGGGTTCATGTTTTATACAGGTGTAACATTGGCGTTTGAGGTGTACCCTACGGCCGTGGCCAGCATGCCGGCTTCGTGGGTCTGGGCTATTCTCTTCTTCCTTATGCTCATCACCCTAGGCCTCGACAGCCAGGTAAGTCTTGTCAATGATGCAAATATATATATATATATATATATATATATATATATATATATATATATATATATATATATATATATATATATATACATACAATGTACCTATCATATACGTGTGTGTGTTTAGAAAGGCCTATAAAGGTAATATATTTCTGATGTGGAGAAATGACAGAATAAATCAAAAATGAGCCTTTCTCAACTTTCTGCATCTTTGCATTCCTGCACTGCAATTTCGAACGAGTTGCTCTTAGCAATGAATTGAGTATAACCGTTCGTTGGGCTTTACATATGGAGATGTTTCCTTATTCAACAAATAAGGACACACAAGAACGTTGTGAATAGCCGTGCATAGAGAGATCAATCCATGTGCAAATATACATATATATTCCCGTGCTACAGACTTATGCACTGGAGAATAACAACTCCCGAAAGCTGTCAGGTTTCGGGCGCAGGGCTTAATGGTCAGTCTGATCTGCAATATATGTTCACATTTCAATATAAAGTATCTAGGCCTAATATAAACCAGTATGCAACAGCAGAAAACTGCCTTTATGCTTTGGTTTACGACGTGATGACGGTTGGAATTTGCTTTAACAACTTTGTTGTTATTGTTTCAGTTCGTGTTGGTGGAGACAGTGACGACGGCCATTTCGGACCAGTTCACGTGTGTCCGCCCATACCGGTCCGTGACCAACCTCATCTACTGCGTGGCTCTCTTTGTCCTGGGGCTCACTCTGTGCACCAATGTAAGGCGAATCATATTCTAGCTTGTTTGTCTCATCGTATGGTCTCGCTTCCATCTTTTTTTTAGCTGAAATGTCATGCTTTTTTCAATGCATTGAAGGACAATATCCGTGCTCAAAGCTTGAACCATGTCACTATTTAATCACACATGATACTTTTAAAGGTTGACGTTTTTAATTGCAAATATGTTTTATCAATCCGAGTGAAACCAAAATTCCGGAAGTTTATCATTGGAAATACCGGTATTCGAGGTCTTAAGGGCAACATGAATTTAATGTTTGCTGAATGTCTTTGAACAGGCAGGTGCCTACTGGTTACAAATCATGGACCATTACGCCGGAGGTTGGAATGTTCTCATCATCGCCGTGTGTGAATGCTGGGGAGTTTCGTTAGTGTATGGTAAGTCCACTTCTCTATTTAGACAACAATGGCGATTCTAAGGCTCGTTTGGCCTCGTTTGTTCAACAGACCACGCCTCAAAACAGATGTTAATGGTATAACCAGTTTGCCTTGATAGAGCGATGTATTTCAGTTCAAGAGTTCCACACTGGAAGAGCCAAGCCTTCTTTCCCGATAAATCTGTTACCTGTGATTCTGTTTTGAGAACAGCGGCAGACCTCGTCTTCTACGAAATAGACACTCCTGTTCAATATATCACCTATATGTAGTCCTCTTCACCTAAAATCTGACTAGAAATGACTGTAAGGTTGTTGTTGTTTTTTAATCTCCGCAGGTATATGGAGGTTTTTGGGTGATATTGAGGTCATGCTGGGAAACAGAGTATGTTGTTGTTGTACGTGGACCGTTTGCCGCCTATGGTGGGGATTTACCTGGTTGATCCTCACACCCCTCGGAGTTTTGGTAAGTTGATTCAACAAAAACTGATCACATTTTCGGTTAGCGTTAACGACCGCATCATCATAGAGTGTTGCAGCATCTCTGATTCATTAGAACTTAGATGATTCGAGCTTTATATATGCTATAATTCCACCACTCCAAATGGAGTTTTATTTCGCCACCAATCAGATGATCTGTGTGTAGTGTGGGCCTATAAAATATAACTTTCGCTTTCAGTTTATCCTGGGCTTCTCGCTCTACGATTATGAAGACGCTACGTACGGAAGCGAGCAGTTTCCCACGTGGGCCAATGCCCTGGGCTGGCTTATGACACTGGCTGTAGTTGTAGCCATCGTTATTACACCTCTTATCATCTTCATCACAGGCACAGGATCAGCCAGCGAGGTAAGGCTCTTCTGCTTTGGCAGTTAAGAAAAGTGACTTCAGTGAATTAGTTCTGTGTATTCAGTATTGAAAAGGAGGCCAAAACATTTACTGGGAAACTGTAAAACGCATCTTTCAAACCGGAAGCAGTGTGTAATTTGTTTCGCCCCACAGCCAAAGAACATTGCCGAAAAAAATTATATTTTCGCATTCTCATTTCATTGTATAGTGAATAAGGAAACTCCAGGTGCATTTTTGCCTTGTCCCGCTGTGTCGTGTCTTCTAGACTTCCAAGATATACTTGTACAGTGTTACCCATGTAGAAACAGCCGTGTGTAATGACTTTTGGTGAATGTTTCTTTTGCAGCGATTCAGAGCCCTCTTCAAACCAACAGTAGATTGGGGGCCCGCTTTAGTGAAACACCGAAAGTTGATCATGCACTCAGAAATTGTCGAGGATCCCTGGTCTGCACCACAAGACGTTCGAACCCCAAACGGAGTCAAGGTGAGTGGTAAAACATAAACTACAAGGTGTAGGTCTACAGAATGGGAGGCTCTGAGGGGTTCACAGAAGGGTCCAAATTGCTGTAAAACGCTTTGTTTCCTACTGCTACACTGTAGTGCTTGTGCACTTCCTGTAAGTGTTTTGTGATCATACATACGCCTAAAGGTGTTATTTACAACCGGGAAAGAACAAGAGTACACAGTTTTGGACCCTTTTGGTGAAGGCGGAAAGGGGTTTTACAGTTCCTAATTCTCGGAATTCAGAGTAACGCCTTTGCACTGGACATGCAGTTGAAGATATAGGGAACGGACTTGATGTAGCGTGCATTCTGCTTCTTAACGTGAAAGGTGCTCGGTTGCTCAGATGATGTAAGAGCTTGCACGGGGCGACGCGAAATTTTCGGCCATATCGTGGCGGGAACAAGTTAGAACCAGGAAGCAGTGAATGAATCTCAATGTAACGTTGAGAACACTCAAAAGAAATAATAAAAAAAGTTAAAAGAACCAAACCTCAGTTAGAAATCAAATATATTTTATAACCCGGAAAAGATCACCATTGAAGACTTTTGACTGTTTAAATTTTCTGTTTTCGTTTTGATTTTCTGTTAATGGCCCAGGTACTGTTCGGTTTATTCACCAGTCTTCATAATGCAGCTAATGCTAATAGTTTCAGTTTTGTTTTTTTCCCTGGCAGCTTGTGTCCAGATCCATGCCTTACAGTCACCGTGACGGCATCACAAACCCCATATATGACAATGGGCCCGCCTTCTACCAGTCCGCCGAAGACCCCAGTGTGTTCATTGTGCCTGAGTTGGACAGAAAGGCCAAGTACGCCTCAGAGGATGACCAGCCACCCAACGAGACGTCCACGCCGAGGTTCTGAGAACATGGGGTCACAGATGTCGTGTGAACGGTGCAATGTTGACTTAAAGCAAAAGCGGTTTTGAGATAGGATTCATTGATTCTCGGTGTATCCAGTAAAGGGTTCGGAAAACTGGTACCGGGACAGAGATTTGAAGTGCCAAATGTTGGGCCAAAATGATATAGTAACCGATAGTTGCACATTGCGCCAAGTTAAATTCAAGAGCTTCACTCGTGGAAGGGTTGTGGAATGCCTAAGTGAAAATTTTTGAAGCAGTGTCATGCCAATGGACGTATTTCTGACGCAAACTACTTAGAAATGCATTAGGTTTGTCAAAATTGAGGTTTATTGATATTTGGATCATGGGAAAACGACAATCTTTATGCACGAATGATGTATATCTGGTGTCTCATTATCGAAGACAACAAATAACAGATGTTTTAAGAGATTTTCTCCTTCAGCGTTAATTTTTTTTTTATTTCAGTATATACATGTACGTAAAGAATTACAAATATATTTATGTTGAAAATTATTTTTCTATCGTTTTGTGTTATAAAGATCATGTTAATGTCTAGACAGTAATTTTATTTGGTTTCAAGTTTTTATTCTTTAAACTCAAATAAAATACAATTTTAAAAGACCACAAATTACACTTGATTTCCATTTCGAAGTACGCCTGACAGCATCTAGTTAATATTGTATTGTACATGACAATTTCACACAGAACAGACCGTCTGCATCGAGGTCGAGAGATCCGGGATCAATCCCAGGTTGGGTTATACTAAAGGCTTTAAAAATGGTACTTGTTGCAGCTACGCTTGGCTCTCGGCACTGAGAGAGAGCAAGGAAACAGGACTGTCAGTATACTGTGACTGGGTGGGGTGTCATGCCTGAGGTCGAATGGTACTTGTTGCTGCTACGCTTGGCTCTCGGCACTGAGAGAGAGCAAGGAAACAGGACTGTCAGTATACTGTGAATGGGTGGGGTGTCATGCCTGAGGTCAACGGCATGATGTTCCAGTGGCGGCAGCACTCTCGTCTCATCGTCATATAACTGAAAAATTGCTGAGTACGAAATAAAACCCAGCGATCTCCTTTCACAGCTAGACGTTTGCAAATTTTCCCATCTAGTTTTGAGGCTTTGTCATCTTAGTCGCACGTGTGTTATCTTTTTACTCACTGACAAACTACAACCATTGCTTTCTTTCCATAATGCTTAGACAAGGATCCATGTCTGAGCAGCTGTCACCCGCTCAATTTCGTTAGCTTTCTCCCTGTAGCTCTCCGTGTATTACCGTATTAAAAAAGGGGAGTTGCATTTCTGACTTCCTTCATTTGACCGACTGAGGACATCCGGTTGACCTACTTGCAATAATATAATGACTGGTCAAATACGCGTTCTTGATTGATAGCTCCGAAAGGTCCAATGGCGTTATTTCGCTAATATTTTTGTTAGTTTTGGCCCATTTGTCTCAGCATTTCATTAACAGTAAAACAGTCATAAGCAGCACAAGCATCAAGAACGTTTTAATGCAGGACCTCAGACAAGTCAATTAGCCTACCTGTTCAATAAATAACATGGGTCCTAACCCATGAGGTAGATCACAGATAATTTCTTTAAAATTGAACATATGACGCTGCGATTAGCGGTTTCTTGTTTGTCGTCTGTTTACTGACGCTGGACTTATCGAGCCTTCGTCAAGGACACCCTCACCTTGTAAGATAGCAAGACTGAAGTTAGGCAGTGAAACCAACATTCGTATAGAAGCCTTCAACCAAAATGAGCACTCCGGTTCAATAATGGCCAGCCATGTCAAATGCTTTGTCGATACAGACCTTTGGAGGTGTCCTGCGCCAAAGACGAATACGTCTTCCAGAAGAACACCTACTTGTGTACAGCCTTTTCTGTGGCTTTCATTGCAACTGGTCACGCTGAAGCGGGCGTTATATTTAACATCCATACCTAACATCACATTTAGATCTGTCTTTGTGGGGGGTCAGTGAGGCTGTCAGTTTTCAGAGACAAATTCAAAATTAAAACAAATGCTTCAATGAAGGCCAGTCGGTTACCAATGGACAGTCTCTAGCGTGGAGTGGAAAGTCTCTTGCGTAAGTCTTATCCCACAGATTAAGTCTGAAATGCGAAATGGAAATATTTCCGGTCATAAGTCTGTTCAGTAAGAAGCAACTTAAAACCGGAGGATAACTGTACCCCAAAACTAACTTGTTATTAACGACAGAACCAGGACTCTCTCACTAACAGTGATTTCGAAGATTTTCACAGTACTGTTAAATAGTTTTTGATGAATTCCCTTTTTTCAGAATAAATGCTGTTTTCGTTACTAAAATCAACATCCGGTAATGGTCTGTCATGTTCATCCTCAGGTTTGCATATGCGTTGCACATGTTGTGGAATGCCTTTGCCTGTTTCCACACATCTGGTTTATTTCAGAGCCTTTTGTTTTTGTGCCCATTTTGTGTCTGCATGCTCTTCATCAGCTATGTGACGGCTTGTGAATAAGATATCTGTAGAATAACTTCATACCATGGACTTTCCTGTATTCCCTGTTGGATTCAGGCTCATAATTACAGGACGGCCAAGTAGCCAAGTGAGACAGACTCGGCATATACACCAAGACAGGAGTGGCAGTAAAATCACATACGGTTTCGAGAAAACCGAAGAAATTCTCACATTTGTTAGCTAAACATTCCTCCTAATAAACAAGAGCTTTAGTTTATTTACTTCACCTCATTGGTGTTCAACACCTTTTTCAAGAATTTATCACTCGTCCCATGACAGTCAGGTTGACGGGTGAAGGAAGCCGAAGTGACCCATGTAAACCGACCTTTGGCAGGTACATGGCAAACATTTTGACATAAAACTGCAACCAAAGCAGTAATAGCTGGATTCAAACAAGCTGCCTTATTGGCCATGGGTCTGATAGTCACAGGGTGCCAGAGTCTTCACCATCCTAGC
The DNA here is from genome assembly GCA_016165875.1 of Acanthopleura granulata. NCBI lineage: Eukaryota > Metazoa > Mollusca > Polyplacophora > Chitonida > Chitonidae > Acanthopleura > Acanthopleura granulata. Next base: position 7,739,788 of record JABBOT010000005.1, on the reverse strand, counting down.
CAGTGAGGCCCCAAAGTTCTAAGTCAGCCGAAACTGGGTAGGAGACAACAAACCACACTGCACAAGGAAACAAACTCTCATAAAAGAAACTTCTAAAACCTGAGAAAAATTACATCATCAATGTACACGTATTCTAACAACCAAATTAATTCTGCTCTACTGATATACATTTAATAGCACTGGCTTAATTACTGTAACACATCAAACAGCTTGGCCACGACTGGCATAAACTAAGTGTATAAAACTTTAGCTGCGACACAAGTGTTCTCAGCTACTGTCAGACTTTCCTCAAGGACACTAGCAAGGTCATTCCACATAAAGTGGCAGCTCCTTTTCTGGGGCAGGAGGAGGTGGCTTGTCTGCGATGTAAGGCCACTGTAAATGAGGGGAGGTAAATCCTTCTGGAAATGTTGGCTTTAAGTCAAGATCGTCATTTCTAGGTGCATTCATGAGAAAACGCAAAATTGTTCTTAAAACATCTTCATTAAGTCCTTTGACCTCTCCATTCTCTACACGGTCAAACAGGTTCATTTCCTCAGTTTGCCAGCAGATGTTTCTGACAGGATTTGATTGGTCATCCTTCCACAAATGAAGCGTGTTCAACTGGTATGCCATGAAGCAAAACCTCTTCCCATTGGTCAAAATGCTCTGACCACAAAATGGGTAAGTTAAATCCAAGTACATGTTGAAACCTAAAACAACAGAAAAATATTTCATACCATGAGTCATAGATATCTTAAAAAGGAAAAGATAACACATTGTAAAAGTCTCAGATTTTTGGAAACCTAACAGATTGTTGTTATGTACAATTCTATTGCTGTCAAGTTCCCATGTACATTCATTTATTTATGTATTTAATCGTTGCTTAAAGCTACCGTGGGTGCCCTTCAGCAAGTTACGGACAAACTTTCCCATGTCTTGCAGAGATATGGATACTGGTGCAAAAAAAGTGAATTTCAATGAATAGGATGTCATGAGCGTTCCTGAGCATGACTCAATCAGTGGAATTTAAACAGGGCTCAAGCAAATTTTTTGGGGGGAAACTGTTTGGGAAAATGTGAAAAATTCAATAGTTTTCTAACTTCAAAATTTTGTTTTACCTTGCAAGCCTTTCACACAACTGAAACTCGATAATCATAATCCTTTTATTCATTTAAAATAAAATAAAGAAATCTTGTGATCTTGTCATGGGACATGTTTCCAAAAAGACATTCCATAAAGAATTTCTAATGTCAATGTGTATGTTGCTCAATGTCCAACAACAACATATTCACGATATTAGAGCTCTTATAGCCTCTGATATCCCTCACTTACTTTGGTAATGAACAGACAACTGCAAGGAGAAGGCTGCCAGGGTCCCAGTCAGTTTTGATATCCACACTTACCTTGGTAATGAGCCACTGACAGCTGCCAGGAGAAGGCTGCCAGGAACCTGTGGGCCAGTTCTGATATCCCTCACTTCCCTTAGCAATGAACCAAAGACAGAGATGCCAGGAGAAGGTTGCCAGGACCCTGTGGGCCAGTTCTGATATCCCTCACTTACCTCGGTAATGAGCCATGCACAGCTGCCTGGAGAAGGCTGCCAGGGTCCCGCAGCCAGTTCTGATATCCCTCACTTCCCTTAACAATGAGCCAAAGACAGAGCAGCCAGGAGAAGGCTAACAGGGCTCTGTTGGCCAGTTCTGATATCCCTCACTTACCTTAGTAATGAGCCACAGACAGCTGCCATAAGGTTGCCAGGATCCCATAGCCAGTTCTGATATCCCTCACTTATCTCAGTAATGAGCCGAGACAGCTGCAGGCATCCTGTAACCAGCTCTGATATCCCTCACTTACCCTGGTAATGAGCCAGAGACAGCTGCCAGGAGAAGGCTGTCAGGATTCCGTAGCCAGTTCTGATATCCTTGACCACATCTGCACCAAACTCTGCCTCCAACTGATCACACAAATTAGTGACCTGGACTGAGAGGAGCCCAAATGGACAAGGATCTTCTGGCCAATGACCTACATTGAAGAACATTAATAATGTCAAAAGCTGGAGAAATTAAATAATATGGGTAAAGATTTAGTCTGCCGAAGATTTCTTATTTATGTATTTATTTGATTGGTGCTATATGCCATACTCTAGAAGGTGCCATACTCTAGAAGGAGAAATGCTCTGAACTCAGGTTGGTAGTAGGCCTGGGGATTGTCTTTTTCTCCGGTCATGTGACATAGCTGCCATATTGGGTTGATAGGAAAACTTTTGAGAGACATTTTCTTCCCAACGCCAAGTCCGATTGACCTGAAATTCTGCACGTGTAACAGCTGTTGCCTCTACATTTGAGAAACAGACTGCAATGTGTGAGCAAATAACCACAACCAGAAGTGATGTCATATGAAAAAAAAAGAAATGGAGTCTTCCACATATGCTACCCGACCTAGTTTGATGTTCTGATCACCAATCTGGTCTTATTTCTTTCCTACGATGCATACTTATGCCGCAAATGGTGATCAAAGTCCCAAAAAGCGCAATTTCCCCCATATTTACAGGAAACCAGAATGAAAACTGTTACAGTGGTAAACTTGAAAATCTACGATTGCAAAGGGCTGCACATCTACTATATATGTGCTGATGCAATGAAAGCAACGTTACACACATGCACACAGGCCTTACTGACTTGAACCCTGCCACTGCTGTCCCTGACAGCTATATTTTAAACTGATTTTCCATACACTATTTCAAACCATGTATTTCATCTTTTCCAAACCTTAACTGTTGGGATCATAAAGGATGTTCGGGAGTTGGCATTATTGATCAAATATCATTAAACTGATAATGTTGTCATTGGTAGCTATGCTTAAATATAAGTATGCCTATTATTTTTTTTTCTTTTACACGTCTCCACAAAAACTTACCAGCCACAATTGTGGGTTTGTCAAAGATTGAGTGCAGTCCCATGACGACAGGATCATACTGATAGTCAGGGTATTCCCCTTCTCTACATGTCACATCGTCTACAGGATGGAACTGAAACCAAACAAGCAGCACTTCTACTGTACACAGGACAAGTTACAACTTATAAAACAATTCAAGGGTTCAAAATCAAGATGACTTTCCCGTTTCAAAATTGAACGAGACAAAGAGAATTTATTTTCAAATATGTTTAATGTCACAAACTTGAATGTAAAGTAAAGAAAACTAAACAGTATCAAATGCTAGTTTGATCACAGGCTTTCAGAGCATTCTCTCTTTAAACAAAAACATAAATATATTGTAAAAGCAATGAACACCATTGGTGAAAAGGTCAAAACCAGTTAGAAAAGGTCCACACCTGCTTGTACTGAAGATGGCAATCTAATAGTACATCTAAACAGATAGCTAACTGCAATCTAATTTTCACTCAAAAAATGCCTCCTGTTACGGCTGATAACAGACTATTTTGAGGGCCGGGTTATTAACGACATTCAGCAAAAGCACGTGTAGTCAACATGTAAAAACAAAATGTATTTCTGACTTTATGAATGTTTTTACCACTGTTCAGTATTCAGAACCTTGCTTCAGAAATATGTGGAGTCTGAATGGCTTCCTAAAGGCAGATCGCTATGAGAGTCCATGGTTTGATGCTTATAACTATATGAAAGTCACATTCGCATTTCAGGTTACGCGCTACTAGACTTGCAACAACAGAACAGCCATGGTCAAATTAGCACCCAGACATGGACGCGTCCTGTCAGCGGCCTTTGTAGTTTGAGGCTGACACCCATTTCAGGAGTTAACAAAGCAGAAATGTTTTAAACTAACACATTCTACATAATATTTCCAGTTTCCCCATTGTTTTTGCTACGAGTTACTGTGAATAAGAAGGCGATCTGCACTGAGGAGTTTTAATCAAACAGATATTACATCTGGTAAGCAAACTTCCACCACTGATATAAGGCATAGGCCCCACTGGATTTTAGCTTCTGGTTTTCATTGTCCTGCGAGATTTTGTAACATTCTGACTAAAAAATCTTGGCCATCTGAAATGGGAATGTTGCTTATTAACCACTCATTTAAATTCAATTAAATTTACTGAATATTACCGGAGCTAATGGCTTCTGAACACGTATTTGGCAATCAGCCAAATAGTCAATCTGAACTCCAGCATGCTGTGGCTTGGGGTGGTGTGGGTGATGTTTTCCCTTCTTACGCAAACCATGGCGGTGCCAGTAACCCGCCACTCTAACGTTCTCATCAAACTGGCCTTTCATGAGAAAGTTACATTTTTCAGACATAGACAAGCCACCCATCAATGTATGCAGAAGCTGCCCCACAAAACATCGTGTTCTGTGACTACTGTGATACCAGGACAGTCCTGTTTTCTTCAGCCATTTCTCTCTATCTACTCTACCGTTCTCAAACACAATCAAGTCCATTATCGCGGGTTTGAACTTCTCCAATTCTTCCTCCACATCTACGGTGATGTAAAGATCTGGCAAACCCTTGATTAAATGTGTTTTTGTTATGTACTGCTGATAAGGAAGCATATAAGGATCTTTTGTCATAGCACTGATTTTCCAGATAAACCGTTCAGGGATTTCACACAGTTTTTTTAATCTATCACGAACACTCGTTGTCCGTCGGATTTTGTCCATTTCTTCCTGCCATTCCCAGGCCACTTTTGGACTGATACATCCCCATTCGCCAGGTGGATATCGGGGTTTGATTGGTGGATACTGCACTTCTTTGTCAACCTGAACCACCTGTGTTGAGAACAAACATGATGTTAAATGCTTTCGAAGCGACTGTGATGGTTTAAGCCAAGAAAGCCTCCCATGTACAATCGGGAACCGGCTCCACATGGTCGCCGCCATCTTTGGCTCATGTGGTTAACATAAAATTCTGAACCGAAATAAAGTTTTAGCAGACGCTCTGTCACGTGATTTGAACAGTGAAGTCACAGGGTCACTAGACGCCGCGAAGACGTGTCAACGTTTCTTGCAAACGAGCCGCAGGAATTATTTTGAAAGATGTCCTCTGTTGACTGTCCCACTGTTTTGCCTATACCAGACAGTAAGAAGGAAAGGTACGCATATGGGAGGCCAATAAAGATTACTTTTCTCCGATAGGTGTTCTCAAACAAAGCTGGCGTGGCTACGAAAACTGGCGCCTTGTTAACATGTAGTAGGTTCAATGTGTGACGTGCGATAGTGATCTACATCATGTATATCAAGTTTATTTATTTGTTTATTTATTTATTCATTTTTTGTTTCGACTTTGTCAATATTGGTATCCACTGCCAGATTTTGAATGAAAATTGTAACACATCGGAGAGCTTGGCGTACAATTTGGCGATGTCTTTATTATTACGGATTTTATGATCTGTGGTTCCATTACATGGAAATTACCATCCGGCCACATTTTGTTAAAAACGCTGGTTTTCGTCCAGCCACAGAAGTTAAGCAGTTTTGAGCTCAGGCATTAGGACAACATGAATGGGTCACAAAATACATCTAACTTTGTGCCATTGAAACCCAACCAGAGGTACTCGCAGGTTAAGTAGTATGACGGCTCAGTTGGTTAGCATGCTAGTGCACCATAATGACCCAGAAGCCTCCCACCAGTCCAGCTCATGCTGGCTTCTTCGCTGGCCGTATGTGGGAAGTTCTGCCAGCAAGATGCGGATGGCCGTGGGTTTCCCCCTAGTCTGATGTTGCTCTGATGTTGGGATTTGCATTAGAAATCATGCTAACGCTCACATCCCACATCAGAGATATCTAGTGTGACAAACTTGGTGACTATCAGTTGGGACCTCGAAAAAGCACTCCACCTACCTCTAGATGGTCAAATCGCCCTCGTAACATCTCCCACTCTCATTGCCACACATAATTCTGTAAGGGTAATCCAACCGAATATCATTTATAAGGAGAAATCATGCAAGCTGTGTGGTACTGACATGTTTTCAAGACAGCTGCCATACGAGTAAACCGGTAAATGCAGTTTTGGTGATGTGCCCATGAGAGAATGTGTGTAATATTTCTTTCAACATTTTTTTTGTATTTTTTTTAACTCTTCCGGATTATTTTTGCACTGCACTTTTGAAATCTTTTTAGTTGTTCTATTTATAGTATTGTCGTCTTGCACTACCTGAAAGAAAATCAACTGTTAATTGTGTCGTCCAGGAGACTGTCTGTGACGATTGATATGTTCACGTGCATGACGCACTTAAACAATGCAGGAAATGGTGCTTATCTCAAAACGAATGGCAGCAATGTAACTTGGAGGCATTGGAGGCGAGAAGCGAAGAAGCTTTGCTGGAGTACCCTTACAAAATTATAAGGAGCGATGGGAAGGGGAGATGTTATGACGAGGATTTGATCGTCTAGAGATATGTGGAGTGCTTTTTCCGGATTTCAACTAATAGTCACCAAGTTTGTCATAGATTTCTCTGACGTGGGATGTAAGCAATGGCGTCACTCTCATGCAAGTCCCAGTGTCAGAGCATTGACATTCTCCCGGGCTCAACCTGGTTTCCCCCGCGTTCAACCTGGTTTCCTCCCACCATAATGCTGGATGCCGTCATATATGTGAAATATTCTTGAGTCTGGCATAAAATACCAATCAAATAAATAAATAATTGAAGTAGTATGACAGCTGAAAAGCTTATTGAACTTGTCACAAATGAAATATGGAGCTCAAAAAATATTTTGTTTCATGAATCCTGTAGCACTAGACAGCTTGTTTAGCTGCCCGAAAAGAAGACAAAACATCTGATTTTTAGTCATGTAGAAAAGTTTGTCACTAACTTGCCAAAGGTCAGTGGTTTACCCCAGGCACTCCGTTTTCCTCCTACCCATAGAACGGACTGCCATTGCACAAGTTAAAAATTTTGGAGTATACATGCTGTGTTAAACAAGCGTGAATGAAATGGTGAAATGAATGAATAATTATGTTATAATTTTTTTATGAGGTGTGAGAAGTTGAAAGCAGCCTTCATTGCCAAATATGGACATCCTCCCAGCTTCATTGCTCGAGCCAGTGGACGGGTTAACCTTATAGGTAAACTAGGCCGCGGAAAAGCTTTGTTAACCTCATAGATATGGTTATAGGAAAGCCCTAACCTCAAGCCATGTGCCCACATTATAGGTGATGAAAGGAAGGTTTTGTTTAAATCTGGAAATTAAAGATATTGATGCACCAAATGTTGCCAGAAAGCTAGGACCTACTAACTATACTATAGTACATTGTTTTGTACATATTGTGAGGTTGAAATATTTGTATGGGTCTTAGGAGCCTGTTATCCAATGCACTTTTCTAGATGCTATCTTCTTATAGTGTGCTTGTGAGTTGTAAATAAATAGGTATCAGTGGACTTTGACAGTTCAAAGCTTGGAGCCATTCAAAAATTTAATTCCTGAAATGCCTAAAATTCAACCACTCATATTTTGCACATGTGCAAGATATATAAGCATTTTGGTTGTTCTCCTCTGTGATGACAAATAGCTCTGAAGTGCATACTGTAATATATATTTTTCTGTATGGTTTAATTTTTTTTTATTATGCTGTTTCCACCTTCCCTGATCATTATGCATTCTTTTGTTTTCCAGGTGAACACATCGACTACCATGGCTATTCAGTTTTGCCGATGGCGATAGAACAGGACATCCTGGCAGCCGTCTCTACAAATGATGAAGGCAAACTGAAACTGGCAAACACAAACCCGGACTACAAGTAAGCTGTAGTACCCAGGGCAAACACAAACCCGGACTACAAGTAAGCTGTAGTACCCAGGGGAAACACAAACCCATACGACAAGTAAACTGTAGTACACAGAGCAAACACAAACCCAGACTACAAGTAAGCTGTAGTACCCAGGGCAAACAAAAACCCGGACTACAAGTAAGCTGTAGTACCCAGGGGAAACACAAACCCATACGACAAGTAAACTATAGTACACAGAGCAAACACAAACCCGGACTACAAGTAAGCTGTAGTACGCAGGGCAAACACAAACCCAGACTACAAGTAAACTGTAGTACACAGAGCAAACACAAACCCGGACTACAAGTAAGCTGTAGTACGCAGGGCAAACACAAACCCAGACTACAAGTATACTGTATTACACAGGGCAAACACAAACCCAGACTACAAGTAAACTGTAGTACACAGAGCAAACACAAACCCAGACTACAAGTAGGCTGTAGTACCCAGGGTACTGGATGTTCAATGCTGGAAGCCCTCCATCGATGTTAACTCAGCTTGGATGGAGTAAACTTTACTGTCTGTAAGCTGCTGCCCATGAATGTCCTCAGGTCACTGTATACATCATTTTTTTTTTTTTCAGGGATTTTGAAGGTAGCACTAAGGAGACTCCTATAGACAAGAACCACCCTGCTTGGGAGAAGTACTTCCTGTGTGGTTTACGTGGTGTTTTGGAACACCTGGCTCTGCAGGAAGGGAAGGGCATGAGTTGTTTAGTGGATGGCCTTATCCCCCGTTGTGCTGGCCTCTCCAGCTCCAGCGCTCTCGTCTGCTGCGCCGCGCTCTGCACCATGCACGCCAACGCTCAGATGATATCAAAGGTATACACACACACAAAGGAAATGAGCTACCATACTTTGTATAGCTTTGATGTGATTGAGGTGCAGTGGACATAGTAAATATTGGTCTATGTCCTAATACATACATCTAGGAGACATAGGAAACATAATCATAATAGCAAGTCTTAGGCATGAGTTTGTGTGACAATCTAAATTTTGAAAACCTGACCTTCTGGGATGTAAATAAATTGGTATCCGTAGAATACATGGATTTACTATATTTCTAGGGAAGGAAATAAGGTTATGAGAGATGCGAGTTCTATAGGAGCAAAACAGTAAGGTCTGAGGTAATGTACCTTTGTTAACTGTACGGGTCAGGGGCAAAACTTTATACGGACATTTTCCTCCATAAATGGTGCTAGGGGCCTCTGTGGCTCAGTCTGTTAGCATGCTAACGCAGTGCAGTGAACGAAGCCTCCCACCAATGCGGTCGCTGTGAGTTCAAGCCCAACCCATGCCGACTTCCTCTCTGGCCGTATGTGGGAAGGTCTGCCAGCAACCTGCGGATGGTCTTGGGTTTCCCCCGGGCTCTGCTCGGTTTCCTCCCACCATAATGCTGGCTGCCGTCGTATAAGTGAAATATTCTTGAGTATCGTGTAAAACACCAATCAAATAAATAAATAAAAAAATAAATGGTGTTACCTTATGGAGCTACAACACAGGTATTGTATATTTACGGAGGAAAAAGTCTGTACAACGTGTTATGAAATTGGCGCTTGTGTCATCCAGTTGTAAGTAAGGCACTGATGATACATTGGTGTGTTTCAGACAGAGTTATCTGACTTGTGTGCGAGCTGTGAGCGGTACATCGGCACAGAGGGTGGTGGAATGGACCAGGCCATCTGCTTCCTGGCCAAACCAGGAATTGTAAGTCCAGGGCTGGAACTAGCACATGAACGTGTCAGGCTGCAAGAGGAAGTCTAATACAGCCTTACTTGTAGAGCCAGTTTTATCCCCTTGGCCCTAATGTGAAGCCTGAAAAACCATGTACCCATACTTGTGAGTCATGTCACAAACTATATACGAAGTTTGAAAACAATACCAGTACATTTTATGAATCATGAATACAGGACCGATCATCTACACATGGGGGCCTCTGTGGCTGAGGGGGTTAGTGCACTAGTGCAGCGTAATGACCCAGATGCGATCACCGTGTGTTCAAGTCCAGCTCTTGCTGGCTTCCTCCCTGGCCATACACGTGTACTAAATGACAGGGAGAGAAAGTCCGCCATTTTGAATTTCTGCTGAGTCGCTGTTGTCGTCTCCAGCATATTACTTTACAAGAATTAAAGGACATGCACCTTTCATTGATGGTCTCTGATCATTTTAGCCAGTGACAAAACAGAATAAAAGGAACTGATTTTACTTCTTCCTATACAGTCAAAAAATGTATAGAATCAAGTGTTATACCCAGGGGTTTTTCTAGCCAGCCTTTTAAGAAACCCAGTTTGAGGATATCAGGAATGTCAATATTTTTTCATTATCATTGTATGAAAAACTCTTTTTATTTCATGAAAGCTTAACACAAAATTTGTGTAAGACTCACTTTTCTGATATTTCTGTGGCTATTGTTCAAAGATTGTTCAAATCTACCCAGGGTTTTACGAGAAGGATAGATTTGCATGTGAACTATATCGGTGCTCTGCATTTGTTGAAACCAAACATGATCAAAAAAGCAGGGTTGACTGGAGAGTTAAAAATTCTAAGAAGCAGACATTCGCTCCTTCTCATAGTAGGTATTGAGTGGTTAGATTGGACTATGAGTAAAGAGCTCCCTTGATCCCTGCTGTGATCAAACTCGCCACCAGCTGGCGAGTCACGTGACCATTAATGTGTTGGTACTTGGTTAAAAATCGTCATGGAATAAAGTATGGGAAAGGATTTTGCAATATCAATGTTCTCTTGTTTTAGATAGAGTAATTTATGATTGCCTTGTTAGTCCCTTGTTACCTGTGACTTTGTCTCTTCCTCAGGCAAAGTTGATTGACTTCAAGCCTCTCAAGACAACAGACATCCAGCTGCCGGAGGGGGCAGTGTTTGTGATCAGTAACTGCTGTGTGCAGATGAATAAGGCGTCCACAACTCACTTCAATGCCAGAGTTGTGGAGGGCAGGTTAGCCTGTCAGGTGAGTGCCAGAGTGGTGGAGGGCATGTTAGCATGTCAGGTGAGTGCCAGAGTGGTGGAAGACAGGTTAGCATGTCAGGTGAGTGCCAGAGTGATAGAGGGCAGGTTACCGTGTGAGGTGAGTGCCAGAGTGGTGGAGGACAGGTTAGCCTGTGAGGTTAGTGCCAGAGTGGTGGAGGACAGGTTAGCGTGTCAGGTGAGTGCCAGAGTGATAGAGGGCAGGTTACCGTGTGAGGTGAGTGCCAGAGTGGTGGAGGACAGGTTAGCCTGTGAGGTTAGTGCCAGAGTGGTGGAGGACAGTTTAGCATGTCAGGTGAGTGCCAGAGTGGTGGAGGACAGGTTAGCCTGTGAGGTGAGTGCCACAGTGGTGGAAGGCAGGTTAGCCTGTGAGATGAGTGCCAGAGTGGTGGAGGGCAGGTTAGCCTGTGAGGTGAGTGCCAGAGTGGTGGAGGACAGGTTAGCATGTCAGGTGAGTGCCAGAGTGGTGGAAGACAGGTTAGCCTGTGAGGTGAGTGCCAGAGTGGTGGAGAACAGGTTAGCCTGTGAGGTGAGTGCCACAGTGGTGGAGGACAGGTTAGCCTATGAGGTGAGTGCCAGAGTGGTGGAGGGCAGGTTAGCATGTCAGGTGAGTGCCAGAGTGGTGGAGGACAGGTTAGCCTGTGAGGAGAGTGGTGGAGGGCAGGTTAGTATGTCAGGTTAGTGCCAGAGTGGTGGAGGGCAGGTTAGCATGTCAGGTGAGTGCCAGAGTGGTGGAGGACAGGTTAGCCTGTGAGGTGAGTGCCACAGTGGTGGAGGGCAGGTTAGCCTATGAGGTGACTGCCTGAGTGGTGGAGGGCAGGTTAGCATGTCAGGTGAGTGCCAGAGTGGTGGAGGACAGGTCAGCCTGTGAGGAGAGTGGTGGAGGGCAGGTTAGTATGTTAGGTTAGTGCCAGAGTGGTGGAAGACAGGTTAGCATGTCAGGTGAGTGCCAGAGTGGTGGAGGACAGGTTAGCCTGTGAGGTGAGTGCCACAGTGGTGGAGGACAGGTTAGCCTATGAGGTGACTGCCTGAGTGGTGGAGGGCAGGTTAGCATGTCAGGTGAGTGCCAGAGTGGTGGAGGACAGGTCAGCCTGTGAGGAGAGTGGTGGAGGGCAGGTTAGTATGTCAGGTTAGTGCCAGAGTGGTGGAAGACAGGTTAGCCTGTCAGATGAGTGCCAGAGTGGTGGAGGCACCTGTATCTCTGCCTAACTTATGTATGACACCTTGCAGTGTTGAAAAATTGTTTAAAGAATTCCTTCATCTGGATCCCCACTAAAATAGAATGGATTGGTCCTTGTGCCACAAAAAAATGGCAACAGAGTTTCATAAAAAATTTGTGTACTGTTACTGACAGACATTTGACAGTTGCGAAGAATTGTGTTTACATCTTCTGGAACCAAGTGATGTGGATCACCACCAAAGTTGGACTGTGCACCAAATTTCATCCAAATCCATCCATAACTTTTCCCGTAAAATTTCAGGCACAAATGAATACTGGCAAAAACACATGGTAACATCCTTTGGCAGAGATAATTATGTCCCCCTCTTTAAGAGGGTTGGCATATAGTGATCACTTTTTCCGTCTGTCAGTCCACCACACTCAGTTTTGTGCGGAGCATATGTCAGCCGCTGTTACACCCAGGATTCTCAAACTCATACTAAGTGCGCAAAATGACCTGAAAATGTGCACTGTCTGACTGTTTTATCTCCTTTCGATCTAGTTTAGGAGTTATCTGCTCTTGCCCACATTTCTGAACTTTGTGCAGAGGATATCTCAGAAACTATTAGGCTTAGGATTCTGAAACTCCTGCAAAATGACCTGAACTCGTGCACTGTCTGGTTATTTTTTTCACATTTTGATCTGTTTTAGAAGTTGTCTGCCCTTCTGTATATTGCTCAAATTTGTGTGCAGACCCAGTTCCTCCCTTGACTTAGTGTTCACCAACATGAACAGAGTGGTACAGATTGTAACCTCCCCGTGCTATTTTTCTTGCCACGCATTTTCTTTCTTCTTATATTAAAAGATAGCACTAACTGAATTCTGTGCTGAGAAAAGTGATGAGAGACTGAGACTGCGATTAATTCAGTAATGGTATGGACAAAGTATTTTTTTTAAACTGTATGTAACATCTTGCTTCTACTTTTTACTGCCTGTGTGTAGACACCTACATGACGTCTGGTTGCCTTGGTTGACATCGTAGCATGCATTGTTAAAATTCATTAATATTGTTGTGCAGTTTGTGTCTCGTATCATTGAGTTGATCGGAGATGCTAATAACAAGCAACCAACCATGGACAGAGCTTTTAGAATACCACATGCTAACTATCGAAGCAAATTTTGCCTGATTGCAGTGTGGTGTATTCATTTATTTTCATCAACAGTAGATCTGCTCATGGGTCAATTGACTAAAACCAATACATGTTATTCAATTCAGTTCTCAAGTTTCATTCATGAAGAACCCAGGCACCTTTATTTGATGTCACATGTAATAAAATTTGATAACAAAGAAAAAATCAACAAAAAACAACATTTATGTATTATTTGTAACTACATTTGGTGGTAACGTATATTTTCAGCTGATAGCTAAAGGGAATGGTTTAGCCTGGCGGGACATCAAACGTCTGAAGGATTTACAAGTCACCTTGGGGGTGAAACTGAGTGACATGCCAGAGGTGGTTAAGGCGGCCATTCACCCTGAACCTTACACCAAAGATGAGCTGTGTGGAATTCTGGGAGTTTCAGCCGAGGAATTGGCTCAGACCAGTCTAAGTGCCAACACATCTGAAAGTAAGAGCTTTCATATGCTACAAACTTTTTATTGCACTGTTCACTGGAAATATTGTAATCATTTCCCTCTCTTCAAGTTAGAAGACAGTCCTACTCCATTTACAAAGCAACTAAAGAAGTGCTGCTTGCAGAATGTCCAAGTAGACCCTGCAGGGGCCCTTACTGGTGCATTTATCTGACAGCTTATCCCTGTGTCAGCTCTGCCCTTGATCCGTGAGGTTGTTGGATCAGATTGGTTCGACTTTGGTATAAAGTGAAGAGATCTGTTGTAGACTATTTTATCCAGAACAGATTTTGTTTTATTTGGATACAACTCCTGATGTTTGAATATGCAGGTTCAAATTAGTGGCTGGAACAATCTTTTTTTTTATGAAAAATGATACATGTATTACTTTTAATGCCAGAGGTAGATGTGCCTCAAGTTTAAAGTGTTTCTGTAACAGTTTCTCTGTGCATATGAGGAGCAGATTACAGTGGCAGGTCTATGACAGTAGAACCAGGGGGATAAAAAAGAGGGCTTGGATGAAGGGAGATAACTGTTATTAATGCTTGTTCACAGTGCAGAGCTTCAACCTGTACGACAGAGCCATGCACGTGTACCAGGAGGCAGACAGAGTGTACAAGTTCAAGGAAACGTGCGAAAACTGTCCGCCCAACGTGCTGGAAGCTTTAGGTCAGCTGATGAGCGACAGTCATAAGAGCTGCCGAGACATGTACGAGTGCAGCTGTCCTGACCTGGATGAATTGGTGGAGACATGCCTGTAAGTAAACAGTGGTCTCCAAGTCCATGACAGTGTAATATGTGGAGGTTCACATTTCTACCCGAGGTTGCTCACTTCCTCGTAGGCTAAATACCATGACAGCTAATATTAAACATTGCAAGCTTCCTGCTGACAAAGGTTTCAGTGTGGGCTTCTCTGACTTTTGACCATGCCATTTGGAGCGCTACAATCATAATTGTATCAGTTAATTGTGTTGTCACATGAGGAGGGTATTTGCAGATATGAGTTTGGATTTCTTTTGTAAATGATGTACATCTGTTAGTGTTTTCCCTTGCCCATAATCTAGAAGGTTGATGGCAGAATTGAAACACCTGGGTGTCAAGTGTAGGGTGAAACACCAGCCTACTGTAACTATCAGCTAAATGTGTTTATAGTGAATACCCTTGTGTGTGGCTGAATACAGTTGTGTGTGGGTGAACACCGATGTGTGTAAGTGCCATTGTGTGTGTGTGTGGGTGAGTACTGTTGTGTGTGGGTGAACACCGATGTGTGTAAGTGCCATTGTGTGTGTGTGTGTGGGTGAGTACTGTTGTGTGTGGGTGAACACCGATGTGTGTAAGTGCCATTGTGTGTGTGGGTGAGTACCGTTGTGTGTGTGTGTGTGTGTGGGTGAGTACTGTTGTGTGTGGGTGAACACCATTGGGTGTGGATGAATACAGCTGTGTTTTTCTGCATCTCTTCAGGAAAGCTGGTGCTTACGGCTCTCGGCTCACTGGCGCAGGATGGGGCGGGTGTGCCGTCTCACTTGTCCCAGCCAATCAGGTGCAGCCATTCCTGTCACATGTCACCACAGAGTTTTACAACAAGGATGAAAAGAGAGCCAATCAGATCAAAGAGAGCTTGTTTGTCACTGCCCCTGGAGGAGGTGCTGCTCTCTATTGCCTGTAATGTGGCCCAAAATCTGGATGGACTCCCATCAGTTGGTCATATTTGTGATGACTGGCTGATTCATGATCAGGATCTTCTATTATAATATGTTGACATTTTAAATTGAAGAAAAGAAGCAAATTTGTTCTGTTGTTGATTTACCTTTTAGACCCTCTCATTGTTTATAGCTTGTAGTATTATTTTTAAAAATCACATCGGAAATTTATGTTTGTCAGAATGGATATTAAAATAACTTTATACCGTTGAATTTACTTGGAACTCGACTGTTCAGCCTTTTTCTAATATACTCATCATAATCAGTGTTTTGATGTGAATATTCATGCACTCGTGCATCTGATTGCTAAACAGCATTGCGTGATTGTCTTAAGTCAAGTTGGAGTTATCTTATCACCAACAAAACCAAGTTGATTTTATTATTACATCATTTTGTATCTAAGCGCCATAGAACATTCCAGGTATTAAGGATTTATTAGTGAAAAAACAAATGACGCCAAAAAAAAAAACCCCAAAAAAACAAAACAGATATGTATTGTCTCTGAATTACTAGGTAGTATGTAGTAATGTTGATGTTTCCGTTGATAGTAGTAGAGAATTTTTGTAGCAATATTTGTGTGATGGCAAAGGCTGAATAATAAAGGGAACTGTCTCATTGGAGCAAAGGGTTTATGATTCACATTTGAATTTTTTTGTAAAGTAATAAAGTTACATGTAGATCTCGATTGGGAAAAAAACCATTGTTTTGTGAAGATGGGAAGTGTGTTAATCTTCATTAATTTGTTCTTGTTCATGGGTGAAAAAAAAGTCTGAAGAATTTGGGATTTATGATATCATGTGATAAGTGTGGATATTGGAGGCTCTGTGTGTTGCTGATATATAATACACAAACTAATATATACAGTTGTATACATGTATCATCTGTGGTTGTTTTATGCATCATTTTCAGTTTTGCAGTTTAAAGATGTAATTCTTTTGTGGAGATTTCAGGCAGGTATACAGACCAGTAACACATACTTGTAACATTGATGGATTTTTTCAACAAAACTTTTGAAAGTACATGTATGCACTGATATGTGCAGCGACTTGGTGAAAAGTTTTGGGGACACACTTGGGGATTGTGGTATAATGAGGCTTGTTATAATGAGGGAGAGGTGTACTTAAGAAACACGGAATGGGTCAATGTGTGTTGTTAGTGCTTGCATTCCATTACTTCAATTCTCTGATGTGGAATTTCCAACATTCGTCAGTTTCCATCATTCTTGCATCCCTGTCGCAAGAATCAGTCGAAGATGCTTTGGAGTATGGGGTTACATGAACTTCTCTACAGACAGCTGCCACCAATATGACATACCCAAATCCTTCTAAATTTTAGGACAGATTTGAGTATTGCTGAAAGCAAAAAAGTATATTTCCTTCCCAGCCTTCTCAGGAAAGTAAAGATATGAATATATTGTTCATTAGATAGACTAACTGTGTGATAAAAGGGGAACTGCATATTCCTATAACAATTACTCATGTATAGGTTAAAATAAGCAGAGCGGATGCCCCAAAAATTAGAAGAATTAAGGTACGCTGTATGTAGGACAGGTGTAAAATGCCAGAGGTCTGTGGGTTATTTTTGGCACTCCTGTTTCCTTTACCCATTTAACTGACTGAATCTGTTCAACTTCAAATTCAACATTTCCGAGTTGGGTTTTCTATAAAGACCAATTGGTTTTGGATTTTAAATAAAAATGCCTTTTTCATACAAATATTTTATATACATTTTACATATTATCATTACATTTTACACAGAAGTATAAAGGTGTTACATGGTTCTAACTATTGTGTAAGCACAGAAAGCCGAATTATTTTTTGCTGTGCGTCGAAGATAGTTCAAATTTTATAGTCCAAAAGACTCCACGTTATCTGCAAAAAACGTTACTTATCTTCTGTACATTTCTTAAACAGTATACGAGTTGGTTATTAATCACACGTTTTTATTTCACCCTGTTGGAGGTATATGAGGTCAATATAACTATGTATCTTGATTCGGGCTCAAAAACTCAGCTCTGAACCAAGTATTCTTTATGACTGCTTTTACAGCTTAATAAATGTTCGTATACATTTGTCCAAGACCATTTGCTGTTTTTTATTTTGAAATGTGGAGAAATGATATGATGAAAGCAGAAAGTATCAAACCTGAAATCTGGCAGTTGCTTCAGCCGTTGGCTCTCGCAAGGATTTATTACATGTAAAAGCATGTAATGTTTAATGCTTTATAGATGTCCACTAGATAAATTTATCAAAAGCAGTGTCATATACATAAAAGTTAACTAGGCAACTGCCTTCAACTATTGTTTGGAGTTCCCCATGGTTCATTTAGCAATTGCTTTCAAAGTAGAATGAACACTACCAGAGCTCAATGATTTGCTGTGTACAGTGGTTATTTAGTTGGCGTTTAACCCATAGTTAAGAATATTTCACTTATATTTTATTGCAACTTTACATCCTGTTAAGATGAAACTGTATTGTTAAGATAAAATAGCATAGTCATGTAACAGAAATATGAACTTGGAACTTCAAACTCTTGTCTGCTAAATCCTTAAAACTGCTAGGACACACATGGTGTGGGTTCAACCCTGGCCTTCGGCAGGGAACTTGTAAATATCGTTACTGTCCTGCTGGAGAGGCCTTGGTCTCAATGAGCGGTTGACGACACGAGTGTGGCAGTCTAACTGTTCACTGTCTCTCACCAATATGATGTACACATACATCTGTATGTGCTGAAAAATTATGTAGTACAGCAAGCACTCCTGTTTCCTCCACACATAAAAATGATCAGCATGGTATAAGTGAATAATTCTTAAGAGTGGCATTAAACAATCAAATAAATAAATAAATAAAACCCTACGAAGATGAGTGCAATGTGATGTCACAGAACTAATGTTAAGAACATGGCTAAACTTCAAGCAAACAAACACTAAACTAGATTCCTTTCAGTAACCAGTGTTTCATTGACATAAGTAAAAACCATGCAACATGTGACCAATGTTTCATAAAATCTATACGGTACATATATGGGCTATGTACGACAAATTGAAGAAATCTGGACAGCCTGTGCCCGTCAGCAGGTCAAAACTCTTGCTCTGATCCCGAGAGGTCGTCGTCGTTGTCCTCCGTGTTGAAGAAGGATCTGTGGCGGTCTCGGTCCTACAATCAAGGTAAATGTACTGAGGTCACGTTCAGATCTGTCAACAAACAGTCTGCCTTAAACATGTACCGCATTTCTCAACTGTAATTGTGATTTGGTTTCCAACAAAGCCACATTCAAATAATTTCTACAAACTGGAATACTAGCACGGAGAAGACCTTTCCTGTCTCTCATCAATTTCTCAGGCCGATTATTGCCAGTTTCTGATTATTTCTGATTTTATTCCTTGGTTAAAGTCTCCAGGATAAAACTAGAAATAAAACTAGGCTGACTACATGTATGTATCCTTTCAATGACACTTTATGGAACATTTACAGCTCAGTACTGACCGTACCTTGATTTCCATGATTTTCTCACTGAGAATTTTCAATTCCACGCTATTCTTGGTAAACAAGAGCTCTCGCTGTAATTTGTCGATCTCTCGATTGGTTTGTTTCTTCTGTTTCTCCAGCTCCATTATCTCACGGTCAGTGTGTTCACATATTCTGAAAATAAGTCACTGTGCCATGAGAAACAACTTATCACTGTGGTCAGGTGGATATTACTTTAAAACAAAAGCTTAACACTTACATTTTTAAGTTGAACAAAAATGCTTAGAGAAAAATATTTAAAGAAGAAGCCAGGTATGAACGTTCAGAGCTTTGAATGAAGTGAAGGATTCAACGACATGAATTCATTTAATTACTCATTTTTTTATGTTCACCTTAACTAACATACACAAGAAAAATGACAGGTTCCCTGTGTCTCAAAATATCAGCATTTTATTGTCATCAGGTAGTGACATACAATGAGCATTAACTGGGCTAAGAAATGTTGGCTTAACTCGACATTCATGTAAGAGAAAGTGCCACTTGTAAACAACATTGTAGGTGGCCATCTTGACAGTGTCTAACTAGGTTGGGGAGTGAAATGGGCAACAAAGGTGTTTCATTGAGTTGAAATGGTTCAAGCCAAACTACAAGCTTACACTTGGTTCTCTGCTCTGAACAAACTACAAACTTACATGTACTTTTGGTTCTTGTCCTGAACAAACTACAAACTTACATGTACTTTTGGTTCTTGTCCTGAACAAACTACAAACTTACATGTACTTTTGGCACTTGTTCTGAACAAACTATAAACTTACATGTACTTTTGGTTCTCACACTGAACTGAGTACAAACTTCAATGTTCTTTTGGTTCTCATTCTGGGCTGAGTATAAAGTTACATGCACATTTGGTTCTTATTCTGGACTGAGTACAAAGTTATATATGTACTTTTGGTTCTTGCTCTGTGCCGAGTTTGAACTTATATAAGTACTTTTGATTCTCGTTGCACAGTGAGTACAAACTTATATGTACTTTTGGTTCTTGTTCTGGATTGAGTACAAACTTATATGTACTTTTGGTTCTTGTTCTGGATTGAGTACAAACTTATATGTACTTTTGGTTCTCATTCCAAACAGAGTTCAAACTTATGTACTTTTGGTTGTCATTCTGGACTGAGCACAAACTTACATGTACTTTTGGTTCTCATTCTGGACTGAGCACAAACTTACATATACTTTTGGTTCTTGGTCTGGACTGAGTACAAAGTACTATGTACTTTTGGCTTTCATTCTTGGGGCCTAGTACCAGTTTATATGTACTTATGGTTCTGGTTCTTGACAGCCTACAAGTCTACTCAGAACTAAAGACTAAAACTCCTGGTGCACTTTTTGATAGAATCAGCTTCATGACACTTACTTTTGGTACTCTCTGTTCAGGTTGTCTGACAGGGAGAGTGTGTTGGTGATCAGCTCCTTGTATGTGGGTCCAGGCAGAGTGCTTCAGTTAAGGACAAAGTGGACATAATCAAGGTAAAATCAGAAATTTTACAGGAGAAAAAAAAAAACGGAATAAAAAAAGAAAATTGTCAAATCAAGAATGAGTGAAGAAATGGACAAGATCTCTGTACTAGCTCCTTTGAACAATGATAAATCCAGTCTTTATAAATAATTTTATTTTATCTTTATGAAATATTAACTCTAAAGCTTTCCTTTGCAAGAAAGATCAGCTGTGAATATGGATTCTATGACACAGATCCATTCACAACAAGAAAGACTTTACTAGTATTTACTATCACTTCACTATAACCTGAGGCACTGAGCTTAAGACATTGATCTAACTGAAAAAAAAAATGGTGAAAAAAACTGAATGGATACTGAACAAGAGAAATAATTTGAACTTGAGACAAAGAGCTGACAAAACAAGGATATGGTAAGGCTGTGATCTCAGTCCTCCGCACTTTCTTCCCCGGCTGTTCATAGTTCTGCAACCTACGTCTGTCCAGATAGTGGGCCACCAGGGGGCTACGGCCATCAAGATTGAACTTGACCCTCTCAAGGTCAGCGCCTGGACCAATGGGATGAGACTGAAAGGTAATGCACACAATTTGAGCTGATCATATGTGCAGTATAACAGCAGTGTAGAATGCATCTAATATATTTAACTGCCCAGTTTCATCAATGAAAGAAAAGGTTACTAGTAAATAAACTACATTTATCAAATAAAGATTAGTTGATTACATTTATCTCTCAAGAGAAATTGGTCATTCTCATGGAACAGTTGATTTTGACATTTTTTGTGGTGGGGGGGTGGAAGTCACCTCTTCCTCCAGTTCTGACAACAGCTCAGCAGCCTCGTGGGAGCGTAGCATGGGTCCTCCCTTTAGGGCGCCCCCTGCAGATGTGGTGGTGGTGGCAGTAGTTAAGTGCGTTGGTTCTCGTGACACCCCTGGTGACGAATCTCCCAGTCTATTGATGAACTTCTCAAACCCGTGGATATCTACACTGCAGCGCCCTAAACAAAATAACACAAACCAAACCTGGTCCAACATTATTGTTGAGAATGTAGTCTTCAGTATGGTACCTGTTTCCAACACCTTACACATACATGTAGTTGAGAGAACTTTTTATAATGATGTGTTTTTACGGGTTGATTAATAATCTAAAATCTAAATCCATGTTTTTAAACAAGTCATAACTGATATGGCAAAAAATCTAACTCACCAACAATTACAGTGTACATGTATGCAAATTTTCATCTCTAGTTCCACAACAGGAGCATCTGAATATGTTTAATTGAACTCTATGCTATACTAAGAACCATCAGGAACTTTACAGAAATACATGTCAATTATATCTCTGTCCAGTAAATCATTGGACTTTAACATGGAGGCGTAAATAACTGCATTTTACCATTTGTTAACTTAGGTCACTTCTCAATGTGAAAAAAAAACCTTCACTAACCAGATGTTCCTTATGGATATACAACATCTTGGTTTATTTAAGTGATGATGCTTCAATGCATATGCTAGCGATCATTCTTATCAAGTTGTCAATCACTTGATAACCTACATCGAAACGTCGTGTTAATAAACCAAAAAGTTGTATATCCATAAGAGCATCCTTATAAACTTGTTTCTTGGGCATAACCTGACTCTCACAAAAAAATAGGCTTGCTCGGTAGGGAATTCTCTTTTTTCCCTGGCTAATGAAAAAGACAGGGACTTTAAAGATATTAACATGAAGAGAAAAAAAATCTATTATCTAAATACCAATAAAAACTTAAAGAGTAGGGCTCACGGACAATCTATGCCCAACAAACCCATTTTTTAGGGATGGCCTGAGCAAAATCTTCTCCATGTACTTTCCCACCAACATTTCTCGCTAACACTAAAAGCAGTTGTAAAATAACCTATTTAAATCATGATAATTAAGAATTCTATTATGCTGTAACTACCATTGACCTCTGAGGTGCCACATGTAGAGAAGAACACATAGTCTTCTTCCTGTCCATGTTAGGTTAGGGGCCCAGGGTCTGCTTGGCTGTGCCTGCTGCAGCCTCCCCTCCCATTACATTAACCTTAGAGGTGCTACATGTAGAGGAGAACAGACAGACTTACTAGACTTCTTCCTGTCCATGTCAGGTTAGGAGCCCAGGGTCTGCTTGGCTGTGCCTGCTGCAGCCTCCCCTCCCATTACATTAACCTTAGAGGTGCTACATGTAGAGGAGAACAGACAGACTTACTAGACTTCTTCCTGTCCATGTCAGGTTAGGAGCCCAGGGTCTGCTTGGCTGTGCCTGCTGCAGCCTCCCCTCCCATTACATTAACCTTAGAGGTGCTACATGTAGAGGAGAACAGACAGACTTACTAGACTTCTTCCTGTCCATGTCAGGTTAGGAGCCCAGGATCTGCTTGGCTGCAGCCTTCCCTCCCATTACATTAACCTCAGAGGTGCCACATGGCTGGAGCCGTTGCAACCTTCCCTCCCCTTACATTAACCTTAGAGGTGCCACATATAGAGGAGAACAGACAGACTTACTAAACTTCTTCCTGTGCATGTCAGGTTTGGGGACCAGGATCTGCTTGGCTGTGCCTGCTGCAGCCCCCCCTCCCATCACATTAACCTTAGAGGTGCCACATGGCTGGAGCCATTGCAGCCCCCCCTCCCATTACATTAACCTTAGAGGTGCCACATGGCTGGAGCCGTTGCAGCCTCCCATCCCATCATATTAACCTCAGAGGAGCCACATGGCTGGAGCCGTTGCAGCCTCCCCTCCCATTACATTAACCTTAGAGTTGCCACATGGCTGGAGCCGTTGCAGCCTCCCCTCCCATCATATTAACCTCAGAGGTGCCACATGGCTGGAGCCGTTGCAGCCTTCCCTCCCATTACATTAACCTCAGAGGTGCCACATACAGAGGAGAACAGACAGATTTACTAGACTTCCTCCTGTCCATGTTAGGTTTGGGGACCAGGATGTGCTTGGCTGTGCCCGCTGCAGTTTCCCCTCCCATTACATTAACCTCAGAGGTGCTACATGTAGAGGAGAACAGACAGACTTACTAGACTTCCTCCTGTCCATGTTAGGTTTGGGGCCCAGGATCTGCTTGGCTGTGGCTGGTGCAGCCTCTCTGCCTGTTACACTTGTCCCCAACAGACGGATCAGGTCCCAGTGTTTCCACAGACCTGGTATCACCTTTATACCTGAGACACACACACACAATTTGTAATGAGGCAAAAGCCTATACTAATAGGAATTCAGCCACACCAATGTTTGCAGCTGGTATAAATCATACTTACAAAACTCTTCTACCTGATTTTTGACACGTACATGTAAGCTCTTTGCTATACCAAACTTAGATGTGTAAACAAGGCTTAAAATTGTGTTCTTAAATTAGAAACACTAACATATATAGTAAATATATTCCACATCTGATTCAAATCCTGAATGTTAGTACTGTTTAATACAAGTTTAATGTTACTTTCAACAACACTGACATATGCCAGCTGTTTCCCTCTGACACTGAAGTAGACTTGTAGCTCTGCTGCTAACAGACTGACCCAACTGTTTCATTTAACTAGAAGGTCAATGGATTTTAATTTAGGAATGTATTAAAACTGAAGGACTGAAATTGAGATTCTGCATTATTTTGAAGTGCTTAAAGTGCCACTCTGGTCAGAATACAAAATACTTAAAAATTTATATGAGGTATATGTTATATGAAAGAAATCCTACAGAGCAAAACCTAACACCATATTTCAAAAGGATTTTTGATGAAGAACGCTATTTAACACATTCCTCAACATTCCTTAAAACACAAAATCTTCGGCTGTGTCCGTAAACTTTTCCTGATGTGACGTGATAATGTTCTTTAGATGACATTGAATCAGCCAGATGTGACTCGAGTGAGGCAATTATGCAGGGATGACGTCAACAGCTGTTGAAAGAACAGCTTCATTGGCGGATACACGTACACATCAGCCATTAGAGACATCATGTGTTCGTGCGTGACATCCCAGCACGCAAAGTTAAAACAACAGAAAAATTTTGTTTCCATATTCTCTGACAAAATGTACAATACCTATTTTAATAAACTGCAATCTTAATCTTTATAAATGCACCTTGCTTTTAAGACAAAGGTTTTTTCAAACCAGAGTAGCTCTTTAAAGTATGTCTATATTTTGCCTTAGTGGCCCTACTAACTGACCAGATGTCCACTCATACACCAAATCCACCAGTTTCTGCTTAAAATCATCTGCTTCAAAACGTTTCCGTGAATCGGGGAATGACTCGTAGAATGCCACAAAGAGACTCTGAGCCAAACAATTTGGATATGCCTGGAAGGAGATGGTAAAAAAATGGAATCAATAAAATGAACATTATATGATGGATGCCAACATGTTCCCAGAAAGCGAACCTACATGTATATGGCTGTATTGTGCTTTTGTTTTTGCATAGTTGCACCAGGATGATAAGAGTATTGTTTGTGCTGCATGTATCATGACTAGTACTGTTACAACAAATGAGCCTGATAGCTTCAGTTGATTTCCACAGTTGCCTCCCTTATCTGACTTACCATCAAAAACTTGTCTTTGACATCAGCATTGATACTGTGAAACAGAGCCACAAAACTGTCAGCAATCCGGTCAAAAAGCTGATTCTGTTCTTTGACTTTCCTTTTCTACAAACACCAATAGTACATGAATCAAGCTTGAGGATTAAGGTTTTGTGTTGACTAATTATACTGAACGAGTCAATATCAATGAAAACCTAATAATTTAGGCACGGTGAACTTGGTAACCTAAATGCCAGAGGTTAAAATGCCCAAATGCCCAAGTTTACGGGAATCATCTACAATCTATGCAAATTGAAAACTTATGAACGGATCAAGCTTTTTTTTTTTAAATCAAATATTTTAAATTTTATCAAAATCAGACAATTTTTCAGTTTGAAGCAGTCACTGTATGAAAATCAAGTAAACCATAAAAGTTCAAATTGCAAACATGTATCCAGCTGGTTTTCAAAGTCTGAAGTCACAAAAAATAAACCTCCACACAAAATGTTATCATAATCTTTCAATATTTAACTTCATTTATAACAAGTAAATCAATATACTTCTTTTTTAGATAAGAAGAAGGACAGACAAAATTAATATCTCTCATTTTGGCAAAGATTTCACCATTGCACTGGTCATGCTAGTAAGAGAAATTGCAACACACTCCTGGTTTCACTTATAATCAAGGAACAGCAAGTTCTGTTTCACAAAAAGGAAGACTTGGAAACATATTTATACAAAGTTAATGTACATTATAATACATATATTTCTTTAACATGGTCCAATTTCATTAATCAAGAAGGGCTTTAAAATAGCAGCTGTAACTATTCCTGTAAATGTGAGCAACTGTAGCACCGTCACATCAAAATGAAATAATTACCATGACATGAATACATATATGTTACCTGGTAATCATGTAAGAATATCCACCAAAAGCTATCCTGCATAACAGCTACAGAGGCTTCTGATAAAAAGATTTTTTTCCAAAACTTCTTGAAACCTGACTAGAAACAACAAATAAAACAAAGTCAGAAAGCATTAGAACTCATACAAACAGACACATTCTGAATGTTGGCCACTGACACAATGACCGTCTCACAATTAATAGTCTATGACCATCATCAAAAATACATTCATTGGACACTACCCAGTCAACCCTCCAAGAAAAGGAACCTACTTTTACTGAGATTTTGATGGCATATTTTTATATTATTCTTTCAATCTTAATTTTCATAATATCTCTTTTTTATAAGAATGAAAAAAAGAACAAAAACAAAATGAAATGAATTCCATACCTACTAGATTTATTTTTTACGACAGGGTGGGTTACAATCCAAAAAGAATGGTATAAGGATGGCCTTATCAATAAATGCATTAACCAGTTTAACCAAAATATCAATATATTCACTATTGTGATATAACACTTGCATTAACTGAAAGTTTTCCTGAATAACTTTCAAACTTACCCTCAAGTCACGATAAACTACTATAGGTGTGGCCTTACACTCAAGTCATGGCTAACTATTATGGGTGTGGCCTTACACTCAAGTCATGGCTAACTATTATAGGTGTGGCCTTGCACTCAAGTCATGACAAACTATTGTGTGTGGCCACACACTGAGGTTATGACATACTATTGTGGGTGTGGCCTTACATTGAAGTCATGACAAACTATTGTGGGTGTGGTCTGACACTGAAGTGATGACAAACTATTGTGGGTGTGGCCTTACATTGAAGTCATGACAAACTATTGTGGGTGTGGTCTGACACTGAAGTGATGACAAACTATTGTGGGTGTGGCCTTACATTGAAGTCATGACAAACTATTGTGGGTGTGGTCTGACACTGAAGTCATGACAGGCTATTGTGGGTGTGGCCTTACATTGAAGTCAAGACAGACCATTGCCGTTGTGGCCTTACACTGAAGTCATGACAGGCTATTGTGGGTGTGGCCTTACACTGAAGTCCCGAGAGACTATTGAGCGTGTGACCTATTGTGAGTGTGACCTTACGTTGAAGTCCTGAGCCTTGGTGACCCTGTGGAGTATGGGAGGAGCCTCCAGCTGGGCGGGCAACTCCACCAGCTCTCCGTGATGGAAACCTGGGAATACACAGTTCTCCACAGTCTTCTTCTTACTCTGCAAGAAGCGCTCAGCATAGTCCTGCAATGTGAGGTGATGAGAATGGCAGAACACGAGGGATGAACAGGGCAAAATAACAAAATATTAAAGAGACTATATCGGAGAATTTCTAACTTGTGAATGCCTTGAATTAAGAAAGTAGCTTGGCATGTTGTTCGCTTGAATGTTAGTTAAACTGGGTTGGAAACTCGTGTTCTCCTGAGCGAAAGGAAAGCACAGTTTTGCACAAAGTCTGGCGAGTGTCATTCTACATCCATATAACTTAATATTCATTAGTTTTCAGGCACACATTAACTTTCATAATTCAGGTCAAAATGAAAGTCTGTTTGGAAAATTAATTACAGCTTAAAAACAGAAAATTGCAAGGCCCATTTATAGCATCAAAAATCACTCCAGCTTTCACAGCTAAATGCACCTGAATTTTTTTACATACCTGGTTACTGCCTTGACTTTTCCGTGACAAAGCACTGAGCACAGAGCGCGTCTGAAACTCACCTGTCTCTGTGAGAAAAGCTGAGGACATGAACAGAAATTTACAGCAATTAGATCACAACTCAAGGACTGACGTACCTGGTGAGTACCTAGACTTTTCTGTGACAGGACTATACTGAGCGGATCCGAAACTCACAAGTTTCTGTGAGAAAAGTCGAGAATAAGAACAACAACAGAGATGTATAACAATCAGACCACAGCTCATGAATGACTGATGTAACTGGTGATTTCTGTGACATAGCACTGAGCACAGAGCGGATTTGACTCTCACTTGTATCTGAGAGAAGAGCCGAGTACATGAACAACAACAGAGATGTATAACAATCAGACCACAGCTCATGAATGACTGATGTACCTTGTGATTACCTAGACTTTTCTGTGACATAGCACTGAGCACAGAGCGGGTTTGACTCTCACTTGTATCTGAGAGAAAAGCCGAGTACAAGAACAACAACAGAGATGTATAACAATCAGACCACAGCTCACCAAGAAAACATTGGTCCAATCTGCATTTTACATGGCTAAGGAAATATATCAAGGTATTTTGGGATTAATTACTGCACAAATGTCAGTGATGGGATCTGCTTACCTCTGGTTGGTGACTGGTCCCTGTCTTCATCAGTGATTATCATATAGGCATATCTGTTCAATATATCCTCCAGTTCCTTTAAGCGATTACCCAGTTTGTCTAGCATGCCAACTGGAAGCGCTGGCCCATAGTTAAAGGTTACATGAAAAGGTTTGTTTTTATATCTTAATCTGCAGCTTACCATGTGTAATAACATTTACAAGTACAAAATAAAATTCTCAACCTTCTTTTGGGTGTAAGCATGACTTTAAAGTACAGTTTTCGTAAGTCCCCAGTGGATCCCTCAGTTCGAAAATTAAATAGCCTGCAGTGGTGACTTAAACGGTGAAGTAAAGCTGCTAAAACTACTGGGGTTGGTGGGAGGGGGGGGGCCCTGGGTGCAGGGGCTGAGCACGTCTCCTTGTCTAGACTGTATATATAGGATTATCAGCCAGATCACAGTAAAGCGCGAGCAGTGTGAGTGAGCAGAGAAAAACGTAAATTTTGAAACCATGGGAGACATGTCATTCAGCGTACAACCCTATCAGTTTGAACCAAGAATCCATGACCATTTAATGGAGGAATGTCTGTATGTTCTACATTTGTGAGAATTATTCAAGTTTCTTTTCTCGCCAGCAGCATGTTCACGTGGAGTGCATACATCAGGTCCCAGCCTAATTAAGTCACATGTCACGTCACGAGGAAATCTGAAGAAGGAGACGCCCGAATCCTTCACACTCTTGTCGGAACAACCAAAAATGGTACACCAAACCACCTCCGAACAGAGCAAAATATATAGGAATGAACACGTTGTTTGCTTGCAGAAAATCTCATTATAAATATAATGGTTTACAAATACAATCTTTGTTTTAGAGCTCCTTTTCATGTGCCCCTTAAGAAGCCCCACACATCTATATAAACTGCAATGGCTCATTTCACTCTCTTTCTGATGTCCAGTGACCAGTCAGTTATCAGTGAGGACAAAGATTATGAAAACTGATCATTACAGGGTATATCTGCTTTATCATGTTTATCTTAAAGTAAAAGACAGCTCCTGACTGAGCTACTGTTCATTAAAACATTATAAAGTTCTCTCTTTAATGTAAAAACCCATGTGAAATTGTATGAATTCATTGCTGAATTATCTTCGTTTGAAGACAGTGGAGTATTGCATTGCTGACTGGGGTTCTGAAGGCGCCTATGCCTTTATGCTTATGAGAGATTGACCAATCAGAGAACTAGGAGATATCAGCTGTTCATAATCTGTGACATAAATGTTCAGAGCCATCTGTCAATGTACCATGTAATAACATAGGGACAACACACTAATTTAATGTTATGTGTTTTTATGTCTACACCATTTTGTTTTGGCAGGAGTAAGTTTCTTGATAATTTCATGATATAAAGTAACATATATGTTTAGCTTACAAACACAACCCTAGCAGCTTACTACAGTCTCGGGTGACAAGAGTGTTCTGCACTTGGAACAATTACGTCACAGCCCAGGCAGAATGGCTGTGTTTCATGCAAGTCGATGGAGCACGATCAAATGTCAGTTTTCTCTGTCATAGTAGCTGTTAGAAAAAAAAAACTTTACTGAACTAAACATACTAATGTGCAAGCTTTTTGGCACACTTAACTTAGAACATGCGTTGTCTTTCACTTTTTTATGGGAGAAATGCAAATGCTGAAACTACGTTAAACTTGATTAGAGGAAATCCACTGGATTATGCAAGCAAATGTCAGCACATGTTCAGTGCTTCTTGACTGACAACTGTCAATACATGCAATCAAACTTATAATATATTACTCTTAATGGGAATTTTTCATCCTTCTGCTTATGAGTCAGCCTTCACGGGGTTGTGGGACAATTACCAAGGTAGACAAAGTAAATACTGTGAAAGGATACGTGCTGCATCTCTAAGTAAGTTCTCTATATCACTTTGTGAGCCCAACAACAATAAACGAGAAGCTATAGCATGGGATTCTAGGGGAACTTGCACAGGCCAGTCTTTCTGTAATGAAAATCAGAAACTTTCTCATGCCCCATGTACATTTAGAATAGATATGATTTCCTACACTGATATATCGAGGCTGCCAAAAATACTGGCCCGATTGAGACTTGAACTCACAACTCTGGGTGTCTAGCCTCCCAGCTCTACCAATTGATCTATAAAGGTGGATGGGGATGGCTTGCATGTTGTGAGTTCGAGTCTCACTCGGGCCAGTATTTTCGATGCATCCGTGTAGGACATCATATCTATTTGATGTATTCCCTGACAATGATTGCTAAATGCACTTTGAGAGCATTTAAAACCAAATCTTCAAATTTTATTCAAATGAACTGCTGACTTCATTCAACAATCAAGCAAAGAGAACTTTATTTATTCCTCATTTAATTTTCTTGATTTTCTTGATTATAAAGCTTCCAAGATATTAATATACATTTTCAGATACATAAAATTGCCATAAATGGTTAAAGTAGTTCTCATCTAGATTAACACTTCTGTTTTCCAGAAGAGCAAATGCTGGTGACTATTAAGACTGATCCAGCTACAGCCTTATTAACATTCAATAAGCATGATATCTGAAATTCATACCAAGTTCTCATGGCAGAGGAATTCCTCCAGTGTGCCTGGTGAGGACTTTGGCTCCGTATCATCTTTAGTCTCCCTCTTCTCTGTGTCTATTCTAGCAAGCACTGCCTTAAGCTTAGGGTCCATGTCCATGTCACCAGACATTTTGCCTATTTACACTTGTCCAATAAACCTTCAACCTGAAAGGCAGAAAAATTAAAATCATGCATCTCACTAATTATTGATATCAGCATGTACATGTATTATGCACATACAGTCAAGTGCCAATGCAGCCAGAAAACATTTTTTCACGGCCTTCTCTGATTTTAACTCTTCCGCTATGACTCTCCACTCAGAGCAGCTGAAGTTCTAATTTGCATGCACACTGGCAAGGCTAGCTCGTAAGCCATTCTCATCAGCTCGTTCAGTTACCATTGTTCAGCGCCTTCTAATTGTTTGTCGCTACATCAGTGTTGGTGCTGACTAGTAAACTTGTATTCTAAAGATCCCTTACATCCAACAGAGAGCTAAATATTCAAAAGAGTTAATAGAGTACAAATCTGTTGAATGGCCATATCATGCAGACTCCAAATACGTTTTTCATGATTAAAAAAAGAAACAACCCACTGAGGTTCTATGGTGGACTTTTGGCCCACATTGAATAGGCTGAAGCACATGCAGCTGCATGCTGGATTCTTTTTTCTTTTTTAAACATGTGACAGCTATTTATTTCCACATTTAAAACAGATACTCGTATAGTTGTAGTACAACAATACATGCATGGCCTAAATTCAAAGTGATGAGTGTAAAATATGTCAACTAGAGCATGTTTAAAAACAAGAAAAAAAAAAAAAAAACAACCCTTGAAGTCACCATTCAATATGGCACAAAAGAGCCCATAGAACGTAGCCGTTGGTATCTTTATTTGCGTTTTATGTGTAATTTCATTGCAAAATCATGTACATAAATCACTAAAGCATAGTTGTTAATAGCCAGTTCACGCCAAATGCTTTACAAGAAGTGACTTAATCAAAGTTGTATTTACTAAGAATATCAGATGAAAATGAGGTGCACGCACAATTTTTTGTGGCACTGCTCAGCCATTATACAGGCATAGCCCTATACTCTGCGCAGCCAATTCAGTTAAACCTATCTCAACAACTGACTTTCAGTAAATTCCTTACAGTATCTGACTTGACTCCAGCAACAAATTTATGATGGTTTGGCCGATATCCTAGGTGCATGCTATCGTTACTCAGGGATAGGTATTCTTTGTTCAGCCATTGTAGAAAGGATACTGATACTGAGTTAGAACAGACGAGTCATATTGTATAGGACTACTACAGACAGTACTGTTGACATTTACACAGTGATGTCTATTTTCAACACTTTCTGATATTTACCTGAGGCAGTTAATTTAACAGAACTAATGTCTGTAGTAGTCCTGTACAATATGACTCGTCTGCTCTAACTCAGAGTCAGTATCCTTTCTTCGACGGCTGAGCGGAGAATACCTACCTGTCAGTAACGACAGCACGCACCTACATGTATCGTGTGAAATTCAACTGCTGACCTTTTCCAGGAGCGTCAAAGTATCAGATAATATATCAGAGCCATAATTTACGTAAGAAGAGAATTCGTCTGCTGAATCTTGCTCATTAAGATGTATTAATGACTCCTGTCAACAGGTATTCTACAACTACCCATGTATAACAAATCATGCTCGTAGAAATGCTTGTGTTGTTGTTGTTGTCTAAGCGTGAAGAACTGAAATGTTTACTTTTGTTTCTGGAAAAACTGCCACTGCTCGGAAGACATTCTCACCCAAATCGCACGATACAATGTCCGTGCCTAACAGATACTTACCAGTGAAGAATGGGGCCCACTTTTATCCACACCATCAACAGAGCATCCGTATACGGACACCGTTGCCATGAACGCGTTTAGAAGGGTACTGTAAAAATGCCAACTACATGTAGATACGGAAACGGACTTCGTGCGTTGTAAATACGTGAACACGGGTCAATGTCTGATATGTGCATGTTACATGACCCTTTGCCGAGTGAGACAGAATTTATCTGGTGAACCAGATGGAATATCGTGTGAAGGCATTTTGTGTCAGAACAATTCATTTCATATTGTCAATCAGTTTTCACTGTGACATATTACTGCCAAGTAATAGTATTAAACTTAAAGATGAACTGCAAAACTTTTAGACTTTTTACCAGCACAGAAATTTAATGAAATACACTTGGTTGATTGTGATCAAATCGGATCATTCCATTACTTTGTACCGCTTCTATAAAATATATATGCTATGTGTGACTAGAAGTAAACTACACAAATCTGGAATCTAAGTCTGTATTTTATTAAGAAACTGTCCTTATCTCCTGTTGATTGAGGAATGTCACAAAGTTGTAATGGTCTTGGAACAATCCGCTGGCAGCCCACGCATCAAGCAAACAATTAATACGGTATTTTAGGAAATGTAAATGGGTGTTTTCAGAAATGTATTTGGAGCTGGCATGGTTTTTGATGATGTGACCATTGGCTGAGCTAGGGATCAGCCAGGTAGCTTGTCTGTATAGGCCCTATAGCTTTGCACTCCTGTATTATGGGACCTGTCTAAATAGCAGAAAAGGGTGAAAAGCGTATTTAGCTATTTTGCCTTGTCGAACTTTTAAAATGGTTAACTTTTCAACCGGGAATACGTTTGAAATCTCAAAAGTGCAAAGCTTTCAAAGCAAACGTGTAGGCAACACCCCTAAGGTGCATATAGTTGTTTGTTATCTTCAATTTTCACTTTCCTTTCAGACTTTTGCTTTTCCAAACTTTATACAGTTTCATCTACGACAGTGTGTGTGGCCTCACCCTGCTTCCGTATATCAGTAGTTTGAGGTATCCA
Source organism: Acanthopleura granulata (assembly GCA_016165875.1). Classification (NCBI taxonomy): domain Eukaryota; kingdom Metazoa; phylum Mollusca; class Polyplacophora; order Chitonida; family Chitonidae; genus Acanthopleura; species Acanthopleura granulata. Next base: position 7,706,389 of record JABBOT010000005.1, on the reverse strand, counting down.
GCATGGTAGCCCCCTTGTACCACTAAGTCAGTCACATTTCTCACAATCCAAATAATCACAGTCATCAAATCTGTCCACCAGTAGAATTTGAACAGTTGACGAAACTGGACTTGAAATGATAATCATTAATTAACTGATGTAAGCTTACACCATGTATGTGACCTACCACTATACTTAAATACCCTAAATGACGTAAAATTTCGTCCAAAAAAGGGCATTTTTAGAGGTAAAATAATGTCAGAAAATATTATTTTTTACGCTGAAACTTACACTTTTCTTGTAGGATATCATCCTGTCTACCAAACAAATGTGAAAATACCTGTCTAAAATCAACATAACTCCCAGAATCAGGAAAAATGAGCAACTTAGACATGGACGAAATTTTAGGTCATTTTAGGGTATTTCTCATCATCACCAGGACATTTCATATTTTTTAGCTGTGGTAAAATTCCATCATTTGAAACAACTGAACATCTGATTTATTCACATATTTTTTGCCTACCCTTTCTACATGCACAGTTATTATGATGGGCATCAGGCATGATGTATGTTGGAATGAATGATTATGGCTAACTCCAAATTGGCCAAATTTCAGTCATGTCAGGCTAAGGGTACATCTATGCAGGAATAAAAGCTAATGTCCACAGACATATTGTGGCAAGAGGTACATATATAGAAAACACCAGGAACAACAGGCAATGTACATGTATCTCTGATGTTTCAAAAATTCATGCCATAAAACTACTTGTATTTGGGTTGGATTTGAACCCCCAACAATAACACACTGGCAAAAATAGAATCGGAATTGGGCAACATCACTGTCAAAATATCTGAATGTACACATATAGTATACATTTATTTAAAGCAAAAAAGCAGAATAACACAGAATTAATGGTTTCATACAATTTATTACAAAAATCTTCTAGGTAAATACTGGCAACACCTATAGCTTAGGAACCCAGCTATTAAGTTGTGTAGTGCACTGTCCTGAAGGCAGTTTGTGTTAGCATATGTGACATCAAGTAGCTTGTGTCACCATACAGGATGACAAAATTACTTCAAGTAGCTTGTGTCAGCATATAGGATGACAAAGTTACATCATGTAGCTTGTGTCAGCATATAGGACGACAAAGTTACATCAAGTAGCTTGTGTCAGCATATAGGATGACAAAGTTACATCAAGTAGCTTGTGTCAGCATATAGGATGACCAACTAACAACATGCAGCTTGTGATAGCATATAGGATGATTATCTTCCATCAAGTAGCTTGTGTCAGTGTATAGGTTGTGCCTGTTTCACTTGTTGATTGCAAGATTTTTAGAGCACTGTTTCCTGGCAGGGTACTGAGTAAAAAAATCCATCAACAGTTACACATATACATACTGTACATCAAATCTTAGAAATGATTTTCAGGTGTGATCAAGTAATGCTACCACAAACATTCAAAGGCATGGAACACAGCACAGCATAGTGTAGCCCTGTGGTTGATAGCACTGTCTGTCAAAGATGGCGTCATCAAGGTTAGAATCCCACATAATGAGAATATCCTAACGACACCGAGAGCTTATATATAAACCTATTATCTATCAGTGTCCAAATATCAATGTTCACCAAATTTCCGCACAAAGATAAAACATTCCCAATTTAGTTACAGGGATTCACCTGATGGCAATGACTTTCAGCTACCAATATAAAGGCTGTGATACCTTTAACATGCATTAAACAGACTGAACAAATTTCTGTTCAAAAATATCTGACTACAGACAGAAAATCTTTTGTAGCTGTTCCTGTCCTGACACTTTCCAATCATTGAACGTAAGGTTTCGGAACATTATGACAGAGTTGTTCAGCTAAACTGTTAGTCAGTCCACAGCTCAAACTGTGTAACAGCAGAAGTTAAGAAATGATTCTTCTGTGCAAAAGGTTTGGTGTGAAACAGTTTGTTAGACACTGTTTTGGGCAAACAGTTTTCTGCAGACTTTGCATTTGACAACACAGTTTGATATAAAACACACTGTATTTTGGCCCGAGACTGTTACAGACATTGTATCTGACCAATCACAATGCTTATGATCTCATATTTTGCCACATGGTTTAATGGTGCATTTTGGCCCAAAGTGATGTTTTTGGCCACATAGACTGTTTCAGACCATGCATTTGGCCAAATACAGTGTTTCAGACATTGCTGAAATCACAGCTTAGATGTTGCTAATATAAAATGACTGATCCAAAATATTCCGGCATGGCAAGCATTTACACTGTACAAGGCATTCTGGCAAGTTCATTCCATGACAATTCCGAATCATTCATGAGACAAGTTCACAATGCTAAATGTACATATAGGCATGTATGTACAGTGACACTAATGTCAATACTTTATTACCATAATGGCTTGGTATGAAGAGTGATTCAAGGTGACAAGCAGGCTGTCTGAATAGGGAGATACTTCATACTGCACACGATTTTAAGAATTTGAACAATTGCTGTATAATCAACAAAATATTTCAGGCATTTTTTCATTGCTCTGTAAAATGTGACAGCAAAGAAAATAAGAGTAAGCTGAACAATCAAATGTTTACTGTTTCACTGTTCTTAAAAAACTGAATTAATAATGTTCAATTGAACAGTGCTGAGATGACACATGACATTCAAATTCCAAGCATTTACAGACCACCTCTGTTTGTGGGAGACCAAAATTTTGGGTTAATCATATTCTCACTGCTTATCTATAGACACTGGATGAATTACTGATACACCCGTCTTACTGAAAACAACAGTAAATGTGCCAATGCCATAAAATTAAACATTAATGTAAGATCGGTCTTTGAAACTCTTCCAATGGAAAATATGTATATACCAGCACATCTTGTCAGTTGGTATAGGTGTGTTTGAATCCTGGAGTTGTACATGTAACACTTGTCAAACAGTGGATGTATATAGACAGCATAAAGTGTGTGTGACATACTGGTACTACTGTCAATAACACATGTTGAGGATACCAGAGGCCACATTCATTATCCACAGTGGATGGCTTTACATGAAAATACTTTTTTATGGCAAGACACACAAGAGAAACACACACAAAAAACAAACAAACACATAACTGAGACAAACTGTTACCAGACGCACCTCCTACGATGTGCCTTTTGGATAAATAAAAATTACACAGCATGGCAGGCGCGAAACTAACTCGCGTAAATACTCAATAATTTGATTTAACAACATGTAAATTGATTGTTAGCAGGTAAATATTGGAGTCCTGTAAATTTACACGAGACACAGGACAATGACTGGAGTGTCCATTTCCCCGTTATCTATTCCTATCAGCTATCATGTGACCATGGACGGTTTAGTCAGGAGCCTTAACAGTGAAATCTCATTGGGCGAAGTTATCATGAAAGCAGAGACGACAATGAAGTCATGCTCCTTGTAAAAAATGCTTGCAGAATTTACAAAATGTACACGTCAAAGGTATTGTCTATCCTAATGATAAAAAGCTTCCTAAAATAAGAACAGTTGGGTCAGGAGAAAATGGTTTCTTTACTTTTTAAATTATGTTTTATAATGACTTAAGAACATTTTCATGTTAAAGAAATAATCATGGAAAGAATGTGAAAATTATTTTTCAGTTTTCAGTCAAAAGCTGAATAAAAAGTTAACAATTGCTTAAACTGAGTGTATACTGCTAAGGGTCAGCTAACAGTTTTTGTTTTCAAATTTGGCATGACTTGCTGAAGAAACAATTGACAAAGTAACGAACTACCAATGTCTTCTCCTTCTTTATGTGGTTACATGTTTTACATATGTACATGCACTTAATTGCAGGCTAGGTTTTAATTTGTTTTTGCTTGCTTAAAACAGTTGTCAAAGTAGGTACAAATATTTTATTTTGATGCAAGAAATGTTGGTCATTAGGCCTGAATGTGTATTGAATTCTGTGGTAATGAAGTTTATGCATTGACCAACATTTCTTGCATCAAAATAAAATATTTGTACCTACTTTGACAACTGTTTTAAGCAAGCAGAAACAAATTAAAACCTCGCCTGCAATTAAGTGCATGTACATATGTAAAACATGTAACCACATAAAGAAGGAGAAGACTTTCAAGAATATAAAAACTTTCTCCCATGTGTCTGGGAAATCAGGTGATACCTACATGTATCTTACCAACAATGTCAATGTCATAGTAAAGTTCTAGGCAGCTTACACCCTGGGAAAATAGGGCAAAGCCAAACTGCTACAATCAATGTATTTTCTCTTATTTTCAGTTTCTTTTTCTCCAAATGCACTACTTGGTTTCACAATCTTTCAGATTCAGCAAAAATGTTACCAGTGCTTAAATAAATGGCAAGTTTCTCTCGGCCACTATAGTACCCTAATTCTTCAACCTTTTCAACCACCTCGGCAACCAATGTTTTAAAACATTCTGAACAATGGAGCGCAGAGAAATAATTTGCAGTTTTATGAAGTTCGCATCTTTAATCACACTAAGAAATCATTTTTAGTGTCATTTACCTAATCATTATATGTATAAATTCCACAGAAAAAAAGTGCTTTAGTAGTTGAAAAGGTTAAAGATTTACATTATATTACCTCTTATTTACTTACAGGAGTTTACATGTACCTATGGTGTACACGTATTTGTATCAAGGTTAACTTGTAGCTACAGCTGTCAAACAACTGAGTGTGCACATGGTCTTCTCAATCTCCACACAAACCATGGATGAGTTGAATTTCGTTCTTCAAACATTTAATATTGAAAAAAAACCCACATGTTGATGCCAGTTTCACACTGGACCTTGTTATGTCTTTATCATGACAATGCCAAAAGAATGACTGAAATAATTAAAGTCTAGATAAAAATGATATTAATATAATACTATTCAAAAACATTAATAAATACTAAAAAAAAACAAAACAAGGTTTAGCGACTAAACATCTACAATACAAAAAAAAACAATTAAAAGGAAACAGCTGTGTTCACTTCTACAAATACACAATTCGAACAAGTAATAGTCCACATACAGATATACCTGATGGTCAAAGAAATGATACATGTGCATTCCTCTGTGAGTTACTTCCCTTGTATAGCTACAAAATGCCTATGGCAGAGAAAACTTAAAATGTATAGCTGCATAAAATGAAACAGATCTACATGTCACAGGTCAGCCAAAGGCGATATGGCAAGTGTTGTTCCTAGCATAGGCAATCCACAGATATGCCCGGTAACAAACAAGTACTTATGACGTATCGCATCTCAAAATCCACGAGCCTCAATAAACCTGTTATCAAAGTTATCAAAGGCGCATCCAGAAAGCTTTGTATAGCTGGTCAGTTACACAGCTCCACGATTGTTTACGCTGACAAATGATTTCATGACTGTTTATGAACCTAATGTCACATCCAGCATTAATTAGAAAAAGTATCATTCACTGGATGTGTTGGAAAATATATCACTAAACAAAAGGTGTGAAATTTTGGGTTTAAGGTGCAAAAACTTGCAAACAATGATTGTATTGCTGACCCAAAGAAGTCACAATATTTGAAAATAATTAGGCTGACCAGACAAATATGCATAACATTTGTTACCGGGTGCCTGTACATGTGCAGGAATAATGTTTTTGTCAATCTTACGTATCAAATATACAATGGTGACCAGATGTGTGTTTGGTCCTCGTTCGTAGTGAACCAGGATGGAGCTTTAATGTATTTCAGAGAGAAGCAAATAAAAAGAGGAAATCTTCCTTTTGATTCATGCTTTAAGCTGTGAAGGGCTGGATATCATACGCTGACATATACAAGCATCTATAGACAAACACTTCTGAGAATAATTCTGTTCCCTAGCTCCCTCCATGTACAAAACTCCTACACGTATCACACCCAGTACTTGTTCTTTCGTAACACAGGGTTCGTTGTTCGACAGTGCTGAAGCAGCTCTGGATCCATGAGCGTCCAATCAAAGTTAAACATGTCAGCACTGTTATTTGAAATAGCACTACCCTCAGGTGTTTTAGGGGCACTGGGTGATTCTTCATTTTCCAGCAGGGGTGTGACCTTACACGAGGGCACGGCTACACTGACTTCTGTCCTGGAGAGGTCAGGTGACCTGGGAGGGGAGGCGACTGATGAGGGACTGCTCGTGGCGGCCATATTGTCTGCGTCTCCCGTGACGTTGATGGCTGGTATATTGCTGTAGCCACTGTCTAACATGAGTGTGTGTTCCTCGTCAGACGCCGGGCTCGATTGCTGCTGACTGGGCTCTATATGCACGTTGGGCTGATTTAGCGGCAAAGGTCCACTGATGAATGGGCGAGGTTTGGGGCGCTGCTTTTTACGTGTCTCCACTTTCTTTTCTTTTCGCCGCTTCCACAAGAAAAAAACGACAAGTCCTGCCACGATGAGGGCGATGATTAAGCAGACAAACACGATGATGATGATATAGTCTGTGGTTATGCTAGGACTGACAAGCTCAGAGTCTGGTGCCAGCTCGGACCCTGTGCCATTACCAGTTCCCTTATCCTCATCAGGGTGTAACGGAATGAGCGTCGGGAAGTTGTTGAATCTCCTCACAGGGGGCATAACTGTCACAAAGAACATGCCCTGGGCAGGCTGGACGTGGTGTGCTGACAAAAGGTACGTGAAGCTGTCGTTTACTTTTTCTTTGATGTGTATGGGGTTCGCCACATAGAACACCTTCCCGTAAATCACATCCTCATGGGTGAATCTGTCGACCTCTCTGTACGCTCCAGGGTTCCCCGATTCTCGCTTGGCACGAGACTTCAGGGCAATCTTTCCAAACCTGGCTTTCTTCAGGATGCTGTACTTGGGATTGTCTCCGGAGATGGCAGCAAGTTTACTGGCGTCCAGTGCAAACATCGTGATGGTCACCTCACTACCGGCGGGGGCTTCAAATGGATTCTGGGTAACCAAGGGCACAACAATGACCTTCATCAGTTGATTCACCAGAAGGCTGTCACCAAGGGCAACGTTGAAACTGAACTCATCGCTGCCGGATGTCATATTGGTTTGAATGTAAAGAACAAGTTCGTCGTCAAGATCCTTCTGGTTGAAGATGGACACGGATTGGTCCCCGAGGTAAAGTTTTCCAAAGTGAGGTCGTTTGGTCACAGTGAATGTCACATCCTCGCGGTTTCCGTTGGTTTCCACATTCAGATTCTCTGAGCTCAGGTACACAGACGATTCGCCCTGGACCAATTTGACTGCTGAATTGGTGCGGACGGACACAGTCAGCGGAACAACCCTGATGCTGAAATTCTTCAGATACGGTCGGAAAGCACCGTCAGACACTCTGAAATAGAAAGCCCCGTCATCTCGGCTACCATCGCTGATGAACATAAGTCTGTTCAGGTTGACATCCTCCTGGGTGAATTCGCGGATCTGCTGTTTGGGGTTGTTGTTGAAGGCGAGCCTGCCGTTGTTGGGGAGCCTGGTGACACTGTATGTGATCAGATCTGGAGGTGTGTCTGGGTCCTCCGTCAGCAGGTCATTTGCGGTGATGTTCACGCTAGAACCCTGGATGACTTGCACTCCTGGGTTGTCTGTTACAAGTTTGAAGGGTTGATCATTGACAGGCAGAACAGTGATGTTGAAAAAGCTGTCCAGATATGAAGTTTCTGTGGCGTGCCCAGCAGCATTAAGGCTGATTATAGCCAAGCTCAGCTCAAAAGCATCGCTGTCCGTGTCGGAATCGTCATGTCTGTAGGTCACTCGGCGCCGATCTACATCCAACTGGACAAACTTTGAGTTCTCGCGAGCTTCATCTCCTCCTATGGCCAGTACTCCATGCCTGGGAAGTTCCGTCACAATATACTCTATTCTGACCCTTTTCCCTATGCTCTCAAGCTGCCTTGTGAAGCGGGTCACATCCAGATGGTCTCTGGTGATATGTGCTGCGTTGCCTTCTTTGACGGCCAGCTGGCGGATATGAATCAACTGGTCACGGTTATCAGCATTGAGATTAGAGTAAGAAATGTCAATGTCAAAGCGTTCACGTGGGACATGTTCCGCATACAATGTTGAAACTTCCAGTGTCAACGAGTCCTTCTGCCCCCAGCCACTCAAGTACCCAGTATGCTGGTAATGGATTGCTCCATCATTTATCTCCCCTTGTGAGAAGGACATCACATCCAGAGGGCGCCCACTAGCTGTACTGACGATTCTACCATATCTTGGTTTGGTCTCTATGTTATACAAAATCGGCTTGGTCTGGTTTGGATCATTGGTTTCTGCGAACAGGTTCTCCTCTGTGATTGGCTGAAGTGTGTTTGGGAAGACTTCAAGCCGGTTGTTGGTCTTCACGGTCAGCAGGAGAGGAACGGCTACCACAGAGAACAAGTGACTGATGTCCTTATTCACACCATCGCTAGCTTCCAGGGAGAAGGATCCAGTGTCAGCTCCTGTATTGGAAACAAGTCAGACATAAATGAATCAGACAGAAATGAGCCAGACATACAATCAGATAGACTACATCTTGGAACTCACTGGATTTACCGTTGAGTACATCACCGATTATTGAAAATTGTATGAAATATTTATTCATTTATTTATTTCATTTTTGTACTCAAGAATATTTCACTTATATGACGGCAGCCAGCATTATGGTAGGAGGAAACCGAGCAGAGCCCGGTGGAAACCCACGACCATCTGGCAGACCTCACAGCGACTGCATTGGTGGGAGGCTTTGGATAATTGCGCTGCGTTAGCGCGCTAACCGATTGAGCCACGGAGGTCCCCTGTATGAAATATGAAAGAAACCAGGCACCATCAGCATCATATCTGACACCACCTCAAATGTACTATAAAGTCTCCACACCCACCTCTTCATCAGTTCGACTGAATTTGTCTTAGTAGTTTTGGAGGTACGGACAGAGTAAATAAATGTACACGAATGAGAGGTCACAAGCCAGCTACATGTACATGTATCCTAAGCACAGTCTAATCCAGTCTAGTGGACCTATCAGTGAATCCATGCATGGACTGTCATTGAAATTGCCAAGTCATTCTGGAAATGTGTTGAGCAATGTTTATTACAAATGTAAGGGTTTACAAGTTGAATAATCCATAAAAGTGGCATAACCGACCACAGTCCCAGTAACATTTATTTCCATTAAGTTTTCTACTCAAGAGTATCAAATATCAGATAAATGGATTCGTTCAAAATTTTACAGATGTATCTCATAACAAATCACTTTGGCTGAAGGATTAAAAAGCACTCACCTAATTTTATTGAAACATAATACACTGTGCATGTATTGTTTTGTTTCATGATTCCTTAGCATGAAAAACAAGACGCATAACTACCAAAAATTCGCTGGGCCTGAAAATCTTCACTACAGTGTCCTCTAACCACAAATATTGGACACATTTTGAAGCTTAAGAGCCACATGTAAACTTAACATCCCAGAAGGAAGGTCAAAGTTAATTTGCACACTTACCAATCAATAAGATGTAGGGCATTTCTACCAGTGGAGCCATGGGTGCAAGTTCAATGCATTTGGCTCCATAATTTTGAAGATAAAATGGTATTCAGCTAACTCCACGTAGCTCTGAAGCACTTGTATTCATATTGTTTATAGCATGGAGCTATAGAAGCAGGCATTTCAAAATCCTGCAACAAGTCAAGAGTCCTTGCGCATTGCATTCTCAATACACATAGTGGGCATGTAACGATATTTCAGCCCCAGGGCAACCAGAAAACAACAAACACAGTGGTCTTACCTTTGTCCTTTACCCCCCAGTCTGCCTCAAAGTATGAAATCCCACGTTAAACATTCCAATCTGACGCCATGGCTGTTACGCTCTCACCATCTCAGTTATTATGTGTTATGGCGAGACAGCGATCGCTACATCACTTCTGCTTCCTAAACCAGCAAGATAACTGAGTCGTGGAGAGTGTAATGCCCACAGTATTGGATTGCGATGTTTAACATGGGGCTTTGAGGTTGGCAGGAAGGTAGACGAAGGCACATGTAACACCACTGTATTTGTGGTTTTCTTGTTGCTGTTGCTCTGAACTGTTGTTACATGCCTAGTATGTATATTGAGAACATAGCAGGCAAGAACTCTGGATTTACACAGAATTTTGCAATGTCAGGTGCGTGCTCTAAACTTAATGAGTACAAGAGTTTCGCTGCTACCTGGAGATAGGTATTTAGACAAAATATGAACTATGCCTGTTCAACTAAATATTCTCAACTCCGAGAGAGAAAAGCCAGTGGAGTTGACCACAATGTTGTGTCTGCAGTCTGCAGGGCCTTAAGTTATTCCATGTATGAAGATTCCCTGAATACTGCTCAGCAGTTTTGGAGACACAGCATTAGAATTTACGAGCTTGAGGGTTATTTGCACTGATCACTCTGTAATATGTCTGGGAGGCCGACCTGTGAATCCATGTACCAAGTTTCAATGAATCTGGCTCAGCAGTTTGTACACATATACATGTAGTACTATCCAACCAAATATGGATTCTCACTAGGAGGAAATAACCCACAGATACAAAAAATATTGTCACACGGCGTTCACCTTCGTTTATAAAAGATACTTCTGTACATGTCGTGGTACAAGTCCATGTTTCCATGTTAACTATTCCACACTTACCTGAATGTACAAAAGCAATCTGTTTGTTATTGATGAGATCTTGGGTAAACACTGAGATCTTCTTGTATGTGTTGTTTACGTGGGCGATGTGACCATTAGTAGGGTCTGTCACCTGAAATACAATGTCTTGTGGCGGCGAGTCAGGATCTATAGCAGTCAAGTCTTCACTGGTAATCAGCTTCATTGACCCTTTCCAAATCTGCAGGCCTCTGTTGACTATCACCCTGGGCGGTTGGTCATTCACAGGTTCGATAGAAACATGGATGGTCACTGGTCGACTCTCCTTCTCTCTGGATGGCCCCGAGGCTTTACTAACGGCAACAATTGTAAATTCATCATGTGAAGTCTCGTTGCCATCATGGAGGTAGATTATCTCTTCTTTCTTCACTTGCTCGGAGCTGAATTCCACCAAAAATGCTCGAGAATCAGAGCGGAGTTGCAAGAATCCATTTTCAGGGTGTTTGCTAACTTTGAAAACAATAGGAATGTTTTTAAAATGTTTTCCCTTGATGTAGAGAAATTCTGGTGAAATGGTGAACGTACCGCCCTCGAGTAATGTGAAGTTTTTGACCTGCAATGGCAATTCCTTTGGAATGATGTCCACAAAAAATTCAATCCTTTGCAACGACTGGAAACCATTTGTAACATCAAAGAGGAATTTATCGCTGGTTTTGCCAGCCTCTGTCTGATAATAGCGCACTCTCCTTGCTGCAATATCCTCCTGAGTAAACATTAAGGGAATGCTGTCTCCTGCAGCAGACGCTATGACCTTTAGCCTGCCGTGACTTGGTGGGGAGACAACGGTGTACTCTATATCTGTGGCTTTTACATCTGGATGCGAGACATGTAACATGTGCTGCTCTATTGTCCCTGAGGTACCCTCTTCCACCTGCAGCACGTTATTGTGCAGGATTTTGGGAGGACGCTGCTGGGATGCCATGGTTATGCTTACTGCAACAACACCTTGTAATTGTGCTTCTCCCACATCAACAGAGAAGCTGAATTTGTCTTCCTGGCTGCGGCTGCCATCATGTTTATAGACAACACTGCCATCCTTCACGTCCTGCCATGAGAATCGGGAAACAACTTGACCTGCAATCAGAATCTGGCCGTGGTTTGGTTCCTCCTTTAATTCAAAGAATATCTCATCAGCAGGCATATTCACATTAGTCTCTAAACTCAGGTTGAACGAGGATAAAGAGGCCTTATGATTTTGCCGTACAACAATTCCCGTGTTGTTTTCAATAGACAGAAATGGTTCAGACGCTCGTATTTCAAACAGATCTGTTGAGTAATACTGGCCATCAGTCACCCATATTGGAGTACGAGCATAAGCTTTTCCCCTGTGCTCAAACAAAATAACCCCATCCAGCAAGTCTTTCTGTGTAAACTGCTGAATTACAGTGCCATTTCTGACATCCACTATTTCACCATTTGGGATCTTCTGTCGCTTGTACAGAAGTTTGGACGGATCATATTCAATGTCGGGGTCAGTGTATGCCAGGTCATCGATGGAGATAACTCTTGCCTTGTTGGTAACCACTTGGAAAACTTTGCTGACAGACCTCTTTGGAGGGTTGTCATTCCTCATGGTGATAGTAATGTCAAACAGTCCTGTTAATTCCGTAATTTCCGTTTCTTCTGGAAGCATTGTCGGAGCAACCTGCACGATCGGGCTTGTAATGAATGTGAATGAGTCGCGATCATTTTCTGAGTCATCATGTTTGTAAACCAACTTGCCTGTTCGTATGTCCTTGTTTGTAAACTCAGTTACATTGCTCTTTCTAACTGTTGCTGATCTAGAATCAATGATCTGCAAAACACCATGTTTCAATGGCTCAATGATGACATATTGGAATTCCTCAAATCCCGATGTTTCAGCATAGAGGTCATCCTTCCCAATCACTGCCTGACCCCCTTCAGGAACATCTCTCAGTCCATTGTTAATGAATCGAGTGTCTGTGTCTTCTGGAATGTATTCTACTTTCAGTCTGAATTTGGCTTCCTGAGCACCTCTGGCAGACACCGTTATGTCAAGATGGTCCTCAAGTGGATCGTATGTCATCTTTTTGAGTCTATAAGCGATCATGCCTGTGAGGATTTCTTTCTGTGTGAAGACATCATCCTGTCCCAACTTTTCCTCTGGAGATCCTGGAGAAGGATCCATTTTTCTCAGGATGAGACCATACGCCGGTGCTTTGCTGATGGTAACAGAGATATCCTCTGCTTTCAGTGTTGGTGCATTGGTGATGATCTTTAGATCCTCATATTTGATGACTTTCTCCGAGACATGTTCCAGGACCAGGTGAGACCCCATGTCGACCTCCACCTGTACTCTTACGAAAGTTATCTGGAAGGTGTTTTCACTGGTGATGGCCTGATCCGCGGAGACGATAAAACTGAACTCGTCTGAAGGAGGGAGATCAGCAATGTCCTTGTGGATGTATCGGATTCGAATTTTGTCGATGTGCTTTTGGGCAAACGTCTTCGTGGTGACCCACTCATTATCTGGATGTTGCAACCTCTGAACATCGCCATATTTGGGAGCCTTGATCAATGTGTATTTCAGTTCCAAATCCTGCACGGGAACATTTGCATCTGTGGTTAAGTTATCCTTCAGAATTAATTGAGAAGTTCCATGAGCCAAAACAATCCCGGTATTTTTGATCACCTGCAGCTGGAGATTTCTGGCTGATATCTTCAGGTCAGAATAATCACTATCTGTAGTTCCGTCATTGACCTTGATCCTCAAATAGGACGTCAAGTCACCTTGATGAACAAACAGAATGTCCCCCATGTTGATTTCCTTTTGAGTAAACATGTTAATACTTTGACCAGGATTAGAGGACCTCTCAAAGAATCCATTGTCCACATCTTGATACATGACTGAATACACCAGATTTTCTGGACTTGTGTCTGGATCATCTACATCCAACATTTTCTTCGTGACAGTCAACTTGGAATTCTTGGCAATTTTAAGAGTATCGTCTGTAGGAAGCTTTAACCTTGGTGGATCATTCCGAGGCTTTACAATAATGGGCAGAAGAAAGGCATATTTTTCCTTCAGCTGAATGGGAATGTTCTGATACTGGCCAGTAATTTCCATCTCAATGGTGGTATCGTCTCCTTCTGTATCTGTCCCATCATGAAGGTACACAACTTTCCGTCCCAACAAGTCCAGCAGAGTAAAGGTGGACGGGTCCCTCCTTCGGCCAATGTTGACTTCCAGGGTGCCGTGCTTCGGAGGTACTAATACATGAAAGACTATTGCAGATTCTCTGATTCTGTGCTCATCATAATCGAATGCAACTTCAATGTTATTTGTGGTGACGGGCGTTTCACCTCCTTCTTCCCCTCTCAAGGGCTGAATGAGGAGGATCTCTTCAGGAGGGATTTCTGATGACCCAGAGGAAGGGTCCAAAGGTTTCACACATTCGTCCAAATCACATGTACATCTGAACTCATTCCGGCTGACTTCTGTACACATGGCCGATTCAACACAAGGATCACTAGAGCAGGGGAATTCCCAAACACACCCTGGGTCAATGGCCCGGCTTATCTGAACCTCCCTGAAGCCATAGGGCCTGGAATTAACCACAATGTTCCTCAGGCATCCTTTCATGGATCCATGCCGAGCTCTGTGGCCTTCCAGAGACACAAGACCTTTGCGAACAGCAATTGTTCTAGCATTGAAACCAAGGCCACCCAAGAACAGATGGCCTCCTAAGTTGATATACTTGTTGCCTCCAAGGTTAAAGCGTTGGACTTTCTTGATGCCATCCAGTGAAAGTTCCAACAAAGTCGGTGTGATATACAAGTCAATCTGATGCCATTTCCCATCACTGACATCAGCGTCTGAAGTCATTTCTGCGGCACCATTGCCTTTGTCCACGGAAACTTTCAATTTTCCACGGATGATTTCCACAGCTATAAAATCCAGACTGGGAGGCACACCAGCATTGTACAGCACTACAGCTGTCTCAGCACGCGTCCTGAAGTCACAGGAAAATGTCCCACTCTTACGAATATGCATGGGGGGGAAGGCAACGAAGGAAGTGTCCTCCAGGAAACTAAGAGGTTGATCTGAGGTGGCATCAAAGATTGAATCACATTCCCAGAACACTTCAAATGTGTGGAGGGGATTCTTCAGCTGTTGGGCCGCATGTAAAATGTCATAGCCGTTAAAAACCACCTCTTTAATACAGCCGCGGTAATTGCGAATGGTTCCGTAGAATTCCTCCACAAAGTTTCCTGTCCCTCCCAAGAACAAGCCATGTTGAATGTTCAGCTCAAAGAACTGTCCTTTGGTCTCTGTTGTTGACTTGGATATGTCATCGACGATGAGTTCCACTTTGCCGTTAGTGCGTTTCAGCTTGACGGTGTGCCACTGTAAGTCATCCAGACGCACCCCAGGCTGAGAGTGAAGCACGGCCTCACCAGACCCCAAGTCCAGCCTCGCCTCTATCAACCCGGATTTGAGTTCCACCACAACGTAGTCCGTGCTTCCTGCAGCCAGGAAAAGAAGGCCGTACGAAAGCTGGGACTTGAACTGCAGCTGGAGATCGGTGGAACTGGAGGCATCCTGGAAAGGCACCCGGATGTAGCTCTCTCCATAGAAGGAAGCTGGAAGAGAAACAAAGACACATATTATATAACCACGTAACATAACATTGTAACACGTGAAAGTATGTGTAATACTGAGATTCTTTCATAGGAAATGCAAAATAAACCTCAGATTTCAACACTTACAAAGTTAAAAGGAAATGTGAATTTAATTAACCAAAGTTCGGATTTTATGGATAACCCCCCAAAAAAATCCACACGAATAAAATATATAGATTTTCATGGTTTTGAAAGATAACATGTCAACACATGTGACTATACAGTATGAGAAGAGGTCAAAATAAAGACAACTGTTTTAACAGTGATTTGAAATAAACCCAGAAATCACTGCCGTGAAGGGAAGATGAATAAAGGTTTAGTAAAGGGAGACAAATCTGTACAGCTTGCATCCACATTTGTACAGACGTCCTTGCACACTGTTCAAGCACAAACATGAACAAAAACAGTATTAACAGTATGCCACTCCCCTACTGGAGTAGAGTACATACAAACAAGAAGCATGAAAACAAACGTTATCAGCAGTACAGCTGTCATAAATCATACAAATGAAAGTTAAAAGCATTAGAAATAATATAAATCACTATTTTACAATGCATTTCTTCATCTGATTATTGAATGCCACATGTGTCATCATGAAATTTTCAGTATGGCAAAACAGTTTCAAGGGCAGAGAAATTTGCAAGGTTCGGGGCTAAATACTGGCAAGTGGTCTGCAGCAAATTTGAGGCTTTACCAACCATCTCATGATTGTGTACCATCACCGAGCCAATAAACAATAAGAGTGAGGGAAATTGCGATCATGTTTTATGTATGCCATGGTTAGGAATATATTTACTTTATTTATTTGATTGGTGTTTTATGCCACACTCAAGAATATTTCGCCTATACAACCGCAGCCAGCATAATGGTGTGAGGAAACAGGGCAGAGCCTGGCGGAAACCCATGATCATCTGCTGGTTGCTGCTAGATATTCACCTGTATACTTTCCCACATACGGCCGGAGAGGAAGTCAGCATGGGTTAACAGTTAACAAACTTATCAGGTTGAAATTGAGATTTCAAACTTTTCAAGACTACCAAAGAACCCACCCGCACAAGGATGACACAAGGATGCAAACCTTTAGCTCAACACATAAAAAGCTTAACCATTTACTGTAACAAGGATTCTGATACAGAAAAGAAACTCGAGGTCAGGAGGTTTGTAAGTTAAGGTCACTGACACACCAAAAGGGCATCAACAATAGGGAATCAATGATGGGGCATCCCCTTTGTATTACTGTGCTTTACATGTATGCAAAACCTGACCTCAGTACATGCAATGCTGTTTGAAATACCACCATTAACATTTACCCTAACATTGCTCTACCTGTTACTGGATGCTTGGGTTAAGACATAAGCTACATGTATGCTTATACTGTGTAAAGGCAAGTCAAAGAAAAGAGGTAAAATAAAATATCCCTCTATACATATATGTTTTAGTTTACAATGAAAATAGCAAATTTTACCCATGAGGTGGAAAATTGAACTAGCACATGATAATATGCACTTATTTGTGTCTGGCAGGTCCACAGTGGGTTCAAGCATGGAACAGGAAGGTGGCTGTCTGATTATAACGAACCAATTCTTCCCTGGCTGTTTGCCACTGTAGAGCACAGTTATGAAATTTGTGATCCCAGTGGGTAGGGAGTGAATTACAGTACAGCATTGTTGACGGACACCATTGTACCTGTCATCAAAGAGCCTGCCAATTGTAACCAGGCTTCCTAAGTCCTCAAGGCACCCTAATGGGCCATTATCATGAACCTGCTCTTAGCCCGTCACCATCACATGCCCCTGAGAGGTCCTGATTGGAATCACAAAGCTTATAATACCTAAGGCACTAGGTGGTTAATGACATGTATCTTCATTCTCCACACATTGTAACATTAGTTTTACATGTAATATGCAATTCTAGACCAGTGACACCTGCTAAATTGCCCTTAACATCACTCTCATTTTTTTTTTTACCTAATTCAGCTGAAGCCATGGTGTTAGGGGGATCGTACTTCTTAAGCATTTACATGAACAACTGGAATAAAACCCTAATCCTCTTTCACCGATATCATGTGACCATTTGCCAACTATCACACCGTCGTCGTCGCTGCTCTGGTTTTCCTCTCTTTGCTGTATAGTCTTTCACACATGCATCTGTTCCACACCTACATGTTTTTGCATGTTGGTATGGGTTGAAAGCATCCAGCTTGCTTCATTGTTATTTTGATACTTAGATGTCACTCTTTGATACCATGTTTACAGATACTTTATATCAGTGTGAATAGCTGCCTGCCTGACATTCAACAACAAGGCTCTGAAAACAACTTGCTTTCTGTTGGCTCTGGCTATTTCTTATTTCAAAGCCGATTATCTGGGTCTGCAAAAGTGATCACTTCATTATTTGTGTCTGAAAACGATCTGTATGAAAGAGACAATGTTGTCCAGAAGAAGAATGATTTACCATGTTTACATATATGGCCTGTATGCATTACATGTAACCTCGGTCCACACTACAACCTTGTCCGGCATGGCAACAACAATGATACAATGTTCCACCTCCAACACCCACCCCCCCACCCCACGTTCCCTATGCGCTTCCACCATTAGCCATTAGACTCTCATCTCCACACACCTCTTCAGCTTCCCCTGTCATCGCATTAATCACAGGGTATGGGCTGATCAGTCTCCCTGATCTCTGCAGCTTTTAAAACCTTCCCAGCATCCCTCAGCGGGCCCCATGAGGCAGAGTGATATGTGACACTAATGACCCAACTACCCTTTATGAGAAAATCAATAAGGCTTCAAACAGCTGCCGTTGTCTGGTCATTGTCGTCATTGTCGGTGAGCAGACAGGGGAGTTGAGGACGTTCCTGGTCAGGGGTTAAGTTTGCTCTGACGGTCAGGTGCTTACAGCAGGTAAGGCCCAAGCTCAGATGCCAGACACCTGTCCCACATACCAACTAACTTGCAGAAAACAGAGAGGGAACTCAACTCCATACCCTGCGGCAGGGGTATGTCATTATTAAAGCAAGGTGTGGAAATGCTAGACACCTGAATGTGTCTTCACAATGTGTTTTACAACCACTATCTGCACATAGTCTTACATACTAGGTGGACTAACTGACTGATGTTTAACACGTTGCTCAAGGGATAAACCACTATCCTTTGGCAAGAAAATAACAATCCTTCTCACCCAATGTTCATCATTTTTCTTTACCCCAGAGCTACATGTAGCTGATAGGATAAATTGTTGTAAGGCCAGTTACCTTTGACAAATTTCATGCAAGGCCACCTAAGTGTTTGCCACCACGATTCCAAGATCCGCAGGGACAAGAGAATCTGCAAATTTCCATGTTCAATTCTGAGACTCAATCAGCATGTCGTGTGTCTGACAATGAAGAGGGAAGCATCTTGCAGTGTTCCTTCAAAAACCAAAGCAGCGCTAACCAAAATCCATAAGCTCTGTGTAACTAAAACCCCTCTGCTCTGTGTAACTAAAACCCCTCTGCTGTGAGCACAAAACTTATCAGCTTTGGGTAACCCACAGGCCCTCGTATCGATCCACCAGATCCGGTCATAGTCCTGCAAGTGTAGGTCTACTATATGGCTACACAAAGCATACAGGTAAACCTCTGACTGATAAGCTTATGCCAGAATTTGGGCCTAAAAGTAGACCATCTGAAGAACAGCCCATCAAAATATGGATGCATCTCCCTTACAATGGTAAAGAAGGAGAGCACCTTGCAAGAAAATGTATTTCTAAAATATGCACTCTCTTGAGCAAACCTGTTACGTTTGTCTTTCTCTGGCAAACTACCAAATCCGGCTTCTACCTGAACACAAAAGATCTGACCCCTAAAGAATTCAAAAACAAGTTCTCACGCCCAGGATGTTTTCCTGAATGCATAGGTAGAAACCAACAGGTGTACCCTCTCTAGAATCAAGGACCACAGCGGTGGTTTCAGACATAGTGAAGTATTTAACCACATATCTAAATGTACTGAATTTCATTACCTGGCAAATCTATTATGCCTACCAGACTCTCTCAATAACACTGAGCCTCCTAGTCTATGTGACATTATTTTAAGTAATACAAAGATTATAGACCAATCTTATCACTGGTCAGATATCCTATTCAAAGATGCCTTGTGGATACGTAGATACAGGTCTGTTTCAAATCATGGTTTAAAAGCCCCTAAAGAATTAGTCCTTTTCCGATGGTGATTACCTTTGATCTTTTGAACGACCCTGCTGTGAAGTATGTATATGCATATGGATATGGTCAATGATATCCTGTCTATATCCCCCCCCCCCACCCCCGGACTTCTCTTATCACAACCATTCACAACTACAGATGTGTTTTGCTTGTGCTTGTGCTTTTGTTTTACTTTGTTTTGTTTCTGTTTTGTTAATCCTTTATTAGTGAGAAGGTTATCTAACCTGTGGTTTTATGATTTGATGATTCTCTGTTATTTCTGTTTATAAATCCTTAAAATCAATGCTTTTGATTTTGGATGTTTAATTACCATAACTACCCATATCCCTGCACAATGTATATATGTCATTACTTGTCCTTTCTGATCACTCTCCGGATGATGGCAAAAGAAAATGCTAAAATATTAAGTCACAATGAAGTCTTTGCTTTTCAGAGTTACACTACTTGCATATTGTGGATATTTTCGACAAACTTTTGGTGGCATGAGACTCACAGGATGCCAGAAAGTACAGATGAGTTTAAAATTAGGGTAGACCTGCTTTATTTCTAAAATCGGTGAAACTTTGTTAGCGACCTTGTCTTTCTATATACATATAGTAGGCCTACACTTGAGTAATATGGCCTGCCCTGTTGGATCGATACGAGGACCTGTGGTTGATCCCTCAGCTCGGGAGAACCAAATCCTTTCTGCCCTGGGTAACCAAAATCTCTCAGTTTTGGTTAAGCCTGCACATTTGGGTAACAAAAATTCCTTAGCTTTGGATAACCAAAGTAGTTCATCTTTGGTTAAGCCCAAAACCCCTCAGCTCTGGTTAAGCCCAAAACCACACAGCTTTGGTTAAGACCAAAACCCCTTAGCCTTGGTTAAGACCAAAACCCCTCAACTTAGGTTAAGACCACAACCCCTCAACTTTGGTTAGGACCAAAACCTCTCAGCTTTGGTTAGGGCCAAAACCCCTCAGCTTTGGTTATGTCGACAGATTTAGGTAACAAAAAATCCTAATTAAGTTTTAGTGAACCCAAAGCCCTCTTTTCTGGAGCTTATTACAGATGTGAAAGCACTTTTAAATCACCAAGTATTCATGTACACACCATACAGACATAACACCTTAGCAGGCTTTAGGTTCACAAGAACTAATGAGTTAAATACGAATTCTGACCCAAGAGATGTAGGTTGAAGGTCAGTCTATCTTTTCACTGTTTATGAAATGATTTATATCTATTTACGGAATTTCACAGAATTTGGTCCAGTCGCATATTTGAAATGAAAAACGAGGACAGAATGTGTGCATAAAAAAGCGTATGGACCAGAAAAAGTAAACTTCACCAAATTTCACAAACAAATGTGAAAATGGATAAATATACATGATATTCTCCCAAGTGAGTAAGAGGGTAACAGATACAAAACTTACACTCTGCATCTAAGAAGCAAATCACTGGGTTTGCAGTCACTTGCATAAAGCTTCAAAGTTTTGTTCAAAATAACAATTCATTCATATACCTTTTACGTCACACCAGTGATTACAGATGATGAGAAAATTCCCCATCATGCCTCCATGCCAATGATTTACTTACATTTAACCAAAGCGACTTATTGCAAACTCAGAAGTATCCAGAACTATGAGGACAGAAGATGCCTTCTGTTACAATGGCTACGTAGATGTCAAGATTTCACGACTATTCAACATGCCTGCAGCGTAGTTGAGTGCTTAATCTTCCCCTCCAACAGTGGCCACTGTCAAACTTGACTGGATTAACCTCCTTCACTTAGACCTTCTCACTGTGTGTCCCATGATTTGTGTACACTAATGCCAATTGGAATGCTACAGATGCTGCCTTCATAAGTAGGATGGAGCAAATTGCTAATACTGGATCAAGCTGTAGATTTTCATTTAGTTCCATTCAATCTACATAGAACTTCATCTCGTGTTGAAACTTTGGCATTAAATTGGACATAACTCGAGAGTTGTGGAGTCCTAGTATCCTAATCATTCAAGCAGTTTTTACCTTGAAGGATTTGGCAAGTCCAACCTTAAACGACACTAGTTAAACTTCTATGCTGTACTTCTTCAGTATAATCATCAAAGCTGTGGATGACACTGCCTTGTCCAGGCATCTAAATTTATAAGGTCTGTTGAGAAATCAAATCCAGAAAAGTCCCTCATGTATTTGGACCAAAATTAACCTGGTCACTTGTCCATTAGGTGTTTGGACTGGCTTCATTTTTCACATGTATACAAGTAAGAGGTGAATAGAGAACAAAACTTTAATTACTGTTTATTTGTTTTACATGTATCTGTATTCCATCTATACATGTAAATATATATGAACAATTATTTTAATATGTAAAATTCAAATGATTCTTTCCACATATGCTTGGGTGGTACATGTACAGTGCAATTACAGGTTTCTTGCAAATTAGAAAAACACTAGTTAATGTGGAAGTAAGCCAGGGTTATTAATGACAGAGGTTGCCAGAACTCTAATATTAAAAGTGATAGCAATGTTTTTATATCAGAGGATAATCTATGGGTATTAATCACCTCTGACAGTTTTCATGTTATTGCTCTATAAACCTTATGATGGATTACATGGAGTATTGTATAAATTCATTCCAATATAAGTAGAAATCACTCATTCATTGGCCTATTTCTTTTGTCAGCACGGAGCATCCTTCAATATATTCGTGCGTCCTGGGATGATGGAGATGAGCACACCCAAATGGCAGCCTGCCAGGACAACAGGACAGATGATTTACACAAATTTCTCAACTGTCAATGAGTTCGGCAGAGGGGATCAGAACTGGGAGAAAAAACGTCAGCCATTGCTCTTTCCACTTCCCTTTTCAGACCCAAGTAATTACAGGCCAAACCTTGTAGCTGCCGCCAGAACCGTGCCAAATTGAAGTGTCTCTGGTGGAGCAGACGTACAGATATACATATCACCGCCTCCCAATATAAACGCCCTGACATTACACTGTGGGCACCCCACCTCCCACCCAGGCTCACCTGTCAAAAGTTGATATGGCTACCAGCTTTCAAACTTTACATGTGCAATTATAAGTTACTTTAACACAAACACATGAAACAATCTGAGCCCACTGTGTGAAAAAAACCGATAGGACTGAGTACACAGTCCTACTGGTTGCCCTATAACAGAATGACTTAAGTGTTAAAAACATACAACACAAGCTAAGTTCAGCATAGGTTATATTCCATCTAAAAATGTAATGTGTTATGGAATCTTTCAAACTGAGTTTCAGAAACGTGGGTGGGGTAGATTTATACAATGTATATATACTATGAGAGATGGACAGATGGACAGATGCAAGGATGGATACATGTACCTGTCATTCCCAAACCACCTTATCCCTTTGGACAAGGGACAATAAATACATACTGGTATATGAACATACCTATGTAAATATGTACATACAGGTGTATACATGCAGATTATCTAAGAAGTAAAGCATGACCTTTCCTCAACTTCAACTTAATTATTGTCTTTGAGAACTACAAGTAAATGTTACCATATTTTAGTTCATAAATAACATATGTGCATGTCCACAAGACAAAATTTAAACCTGAGAACATTCACAATATTATTTCTAGACACAAACGCAAAGGAACGTCAGGGAATGATTGATAATAAATGACAGCACAAGTCTGCCATTTGATGAGAGACACAAGTGTATTTCCACTATCTGGTAAAAGAGGCAAGCCATATATCCATCTCTGGTAAAAAGAAATAAGTGTACCTTTACAGTAAACTTGATGAAAAACAAGTGTACTTCTACAGCAGATTGATGAAAAACAAGTGTACCTCTACTGCTGACCTATGAAAAACAAGTATATGTTTACTGCTTGGTAAAAGGAGTTTAGTGTACCTCTACACTAGACTTGCTGAAAAACAAGTGTTCTTCTACAGCAGATTGATGAAAAACAAGTGTACCTCTACTGCAGATCTTATGAAAAACAAGTATATGTTTACTGCTTGGTAAAAGGAGTATAGTATACCTCTACACTAGACTTGTTGAAAAACAAGTGTACCTCTACTGCAGACCTGATGAAAAACAAGTGGTCTTCTACAGCAGACTTGATGAAAAACATCTGCACCTCTACTGTAGACTTGACAACAGACAAGGGAACCTCTACTACAGACCTGATTAAAGCCTGTTTGATGAAAGGTACAGGTGATATTGAATGAAAGAACAATGTCACAATATAAAACCAAGGACTAGTTTGAGGATAGAACTGGTACAGCTTAGCTCAACAACAGTGCAATTTTCAAAGAAAAACCACATTAAAACATTTCAAGAAACCGTTTTGTAAATTAAGATGACACAGTTGTCAGGGATAAAATCTCTCTGCAAGAATGTCTTTAACTCCCCTGTCTAGTCCGTCAATTAAGAGGACTTCGGGCAGCCCTCAAAAAAGTAACACCCTTACAAAGTTGAGGCTGAGGGTGGCACAGCAATCCCTTAGTGTTAATGACACAGAACCAGTGAGTGACTAGCTGCAGGGGAAGACGATAAGGGGGAGGGGGACAGGGTCAACAAAACCAGCCTCTTCCTAGATTATAGCTGCCTCTGAGCAGTCAGGGGAAGAAGCTAGGCTCTGGTATTCCACGGATCCAGGTCATACAGACAATTGGGGTTTGCTGGAAAACTGCCCACCCCACAAAACTCCAGCTGGTAAAAAGTTCCAGGCATTCTGACCTGAGGAAGGTTTGCCTTACATAACTGCTAGGAAGCAGCCCCCTTGGGTACAGGGGAGAACTCAGTAGAAACATGTAAAGAGAGGCAGGGCATTCTGACTGAAGTCTGGTCTAGTATTAATGCTTGTGCTGAAGTCGCTCAGTAGAAACATGTGAAGAGAGGCAGGGCAGTCTGACTGAAATCTGGTCTGGTATTACTGCTTGTGCTGAACTCATTCTGAGTTTGAACCAGCAAACTATTCAGGCAGGATCAGCAAAATATTCAGATAGGATCAGCAAACTATTCAGACAGGATCAACAACCTACATGTATTCAGACTGGATTGGCAAACTATTCAGACAGGATCAGTGAACTATTCAGACAGGATCAGCACACTTTTCAGACGGGATCAGCAAGCTATTTCTGTATGATGATGAAATATTCAGTCCATATGTTTGGATTACTATAAATTCTCTTTCGCAATTAATGTGTATTGAAGATGACGATAATGAGCTTAATTTTTTTGAGGTTTTAGAATTTAGATGTACATGTTCAGTCAGCTCTGCAAGTTTGGTCCTTTCCTGAGGACTTTCTAACAAATAACAAATACACATGTAAATTAATTTCTTCAAGAGGTATTTAGACCTCAATAGCATATCAACACCTATTCTATACGATCATAACAGCTTCATATCCTTTATTTTAGAATGTGCAAGTAAAGATTGCAAACTAATAAATCAGAAGTTGTTATACAGGTACATGCACAAATAAATTATTTATTCATTTGTTTGGTGTTTTACACCATACTAAAGAATATTTTACTTATATGACGGCGGCCAGCATTACAGTGGGAAGACGCCGGGCAGGACCTGCCGGAAACCCATGACCATACACAGTCTGCTGGTAGACCAACAAATAAATTAATGATACCAGTTAATGCATGTGAACTGAGGACATATACATGCATGTAAACATGACACAGCAGCACAGCATACAGCATGACTTGATCACAAAACTTTATCACAGGAGTTCCTAGCTGCAAATGACTGCCGTATGGGGGTTAATTATCACAACAGTGATTTTGTCCACAACGGTCTAGAAGCATCCTAAATCTCCCTTAGTTGGGACTGCCATGTCTAATTCCTAGGCAGGTTTTGTCTCTGACGACACAACTGCCATTTATACAAATCTACTCCGGCAGTTGAGACTAGTTATTAACTAATGTGTTCCATTTTCCACTAATGCCAGATCAATAAAAGCCTGTCCTAGCTGGTGGTCTGTTATCAAAGTCTATCTCTTTGACGCTTCTAAATAAATCTGTTAGTAAATCACTTTGTGTACATGTTCTCCAGGTATGGGAAGACATAACTGGGGGTGGTGAAGGGGAATGGATGCCAGGAACACTTGCCTAAACTCTGCACATGAATGGTGGCCATCTTAGAAATATTAAGCCTGGGCGAAGAGAAGTGTTTGGCAATGACGGGACCTACATGTAATGTCAGAAGTTAAAGTGCAGGGTTTTTTTCATCAGCAGAAATTGGCAATAACGTGGCAGAAGCCTTCGATGTCTAATGACATGACTAATGATTCATTCATCCAAGACACTGTATATTTAGATGACATTTTCTACCAATTATTAAAATATTTGTAATCTCCACATCTTTGATTAGGTGAACGGGGAAAAATGTGACATTTTTACAAAATGTTTTTGTCCCATTTCATGAATTTTAATGAATGTGTTATCACTCTAGGGAGCTTGGTCCTCAGAGAGAATGGAAGTTCTGACACATATTACACGCAGACTGGGGGTGGTTGTACATGTACAATGCCATCATGAAAATACTGTGATGTTATCCAGAATAACATTCAGATGTCAGATTATATGCACAATACATGTACATGTATTTATCTTTCTGGTGCAAACCCTTTTCACAAACAAGTAACTTGGTCCTTGGTTCTAACCTCAGAAGTTAGCCTTACTGTACTAGCCAATAAAGCATGTGTACGCAAAGCCCAGTCAGTAAACTCGAATGTCTAAGACCCAGTCAGTAAACCTGCATGTCCAGGATCTAGTCAGTAAACCTCCATGTCCAGGATCTAGTCAGTAAACCTCCATGTCCAGGACCCAGTCAGTAAACCTCCATGTCCAAGACCCAGTCAGTAAACCTGAATGTCCAGGACCCAGTCAGTAAACCTGAATGTCCAGGACCCAGTCAGTAAACCTGAATGTCCAGGACCCAGTCAGTAAACCTCCATGTCCAAGACCCAGTCAGTAAAACTGAATGTCCAAGACCCAGTCAGTAAAACTGAATGTCCAAGACCCAGTCAGTAAAACTGATTGTCCAAGACCCAGTCAGTAAACCTGCATGTCCAAGACCCAGTCAGTAAATCTGCATGTCCAGGACCCAGTCAGTAAACCTCCATGTCCAAGACCCAGTCAGTAAATCTGCATGTCCAGGACCCAGTCAGTAATCCTGCATGTCCAAGACCCAGTCAGTAATCCTGCATGTCCAAGACCCAGTCAGTAAATCTGCATGTTCAAGACCTAGTGAGTACTCCTGCATGTCCAAGATTCAGTCAGTAATCCTGCATGTCCACAACCCAGTCAGTAAACCTGCATGTCCAAGACCCAGTCAGTAAATCTGCATGTCCAAGACCCAGTCTGTAAATCTGCATGTCCAAGATGTAGTCAGTAAACCTGCATGTCCAAGACCCAGTCAGTAAATCTGCATGTCCAAGACCCAGCGAGTAAACCTGCATGTCCAAGACCCAGTCAGTAAACCTCCATGTCCAAGACCCAGCGAGTAAACCAGCATATCCAAGATGTAGTCAGTAAACCTGCATGTCCTACACTGTAGACCCAGTCAATAAACCTGAATGTCCAAGACCCGGTCAGTAAACCTGCATGTCCAAGACCCAGTCAGTAAACCTGCATGTCCAAGACCTAGCGAGTAAACCTGCATGTCCAAGATGTAGTCAGTAAACCTGCATGTCCTACACTGTAGACCCAGTCAATAAGCCTGCATGTCCAAGACCCAGTCATTAATCCTGAATGTCCAAGACCCTGTCAATATTTATTTTATCTATTTGATTGGTGTTTTACACCGAACTCAAGAATATTTTACTCATCCGACGGTGGCCAGCATTATGGTGGGAGGAAACAGGGAAGAGGCCGAGGGTTTGCTGGCAGACCTTCTCATGTATGGCCGGAGAGGAAGTCAGCATGAACTGGTCTTTAACTCACAATGATCGCATTGGTGGGAGACTTCGGGTCATTGTGCTGCGACCCAGTGAATAAACCTCCATGTCTAAGACCCAGCCAATAACCCTGAATGTCCAGGACCCGGTCAGTAAACCAGACCCAGTCAATAAACCTGCATGTCCAAGACCCTGCGAGTAAACCTGCATGTCCAAGATTCAGTCAGTAAACCTGAATGTCCATGACCCAGTCAGTAAACCTCCATGTCCAGGACCCAGTCAGTAAACCTCCATGCCGAGACCCAGTCAGTAAACCTCCATGTCCAAGACCCAGTCAGTAAACCTCCATGTCCAAGACCTAGTCAATAAACCTGCATGTCCAAGACCCAGTCAATAAACCTGAATGTCCAAGACCCAGTCAGTAAACCTCCATGTCCAAGACCTAGTCAATAAACCTCCATGTCCAAGACCCAGTCAATAAACCTGAATGTCCAAGACCCAGTCAGTAAACCTCCATGTCCAAGACCTAGTCAATAAACCTCCATGTCCAAGACCCAGTCAATAAACCTCCATGTCCAAGACCCAGCGAGTAAACCTGCATGTCCAAGATTCAGTCAGTAAACCTGAATGTCCACGACCCAGTCAGTAAACCTCCATGTCCAGGACCCAGTCAGTAAACCTCCATGTCCAAGACCCAGTCAGTAAATCTGCATGTCCAAGACCCAATCAGTAAACCTGAAAGTCCAAGACCTAGTCAATAAACCTCAATGTCCAAGTGGGGGCCTTCGTGGCTCAGTCGGTTAGTGCGCTATCGCAGCACAATAACCCGAAGCCTCCCACCAATGTGGTGGCTGTGAGTTCAAATCCAGCTCATGCTGGCTTCCTCTCTGGCCATAAGTTGGAAGGTCTGCCAGCAACCTGCCGATGGTTGTGGGTTTCCCCTGGGTTCTGCTCGGTTTCCTCCCACCATTCTTGAGTACGGCGTGTTACACCGATCAAATAAATAAATAAATCAATGTCCAAAAACCAGTCAATATTCCTGCATGTCCAGGACCCAGTCAATAAACCTGCATGTCCAAGACCCAGCGAGTAAACCTGCATGTCCAAGACGCAGTCAGCAGACGTGCGCATCCAAAACCCAGTCAGTAAACCTGCATGTCCAAAACCCAGTAAACCTGTGTGTCCAAAACCTAGTCAGTAAACCTGCATGTCCAAGAAGCAGTCAGCAGACGTGCGTGTTCAAAACCCAGTCAGTAAACCTGCATGTCCAAAACCCAGTCAGTAAACCTGCATGTCCAAGATCCAGTAAACAAACCTGCATGTCCAAGACCCGGCCAATAACCCTAAAACCCAATAAACCTGCATCTTCACAAACCCAGCTACTTAACCTGCATGTGCATATCCCAGCCAATAAATTTGTATGTCCAACACCTTAGCCAAAGTTGCATTTGTACACTAACCTAGCTTTTCAATAGAAGGAAGACCTTCATAGAGGCATATCAATGTGAAGTTAAGGGAAGGTCTGACAGAATTGTACTGGTCGCTGTGGTACTAGCACATGTAGTTACTGTACGTCCACTTAAGGCTACTAAAATTGCGTGAATCTTTCCCCAATCTCTGGCTAAAGGTGTTCAGTGAATGTGCCTGCCTTGGAGACATGTGAACTGAACAAGTCAACCATTTCTTCACTCCTGGCAGGGGCTGCCTGGCAAATCTACCCTCAACCAGGCTGATGGATGTGTTGACAATCAGCACAAAGTGTTACAAGCTCTCATTACTCTCTGTCAGTCTCTGGGTATTTTTAGACCCTATTCCTGCAGGGTATATCAGATATATGTTTCTTTTGTAATTGTATATCCATGTCATACATTGCTCAGAGAGTTGAGCAGATGGACAGACAGAGGGTATAAAAACTCAGCCGCATATCATTTTTCTAGACAGGTACACATTAAGTCATCAAAATAAGCATTAAGGTGTTTCAGATTTTGCTCTGTTTCACATACCTAAGCTAGATAAAGCTGTATGTCATCAGACATAAACTGAAAGTCTTCAGGCATTAAACATTACAATCACATTATGATGTTTCAACACATATAATGGCCGCAAATGTATGTGTACATATATATATATAATAAAATACAAAAAATACGAAGCAAATACTTCCCACACTGCCATCACAATTAACCAGTCTTCCCATATTGTCACTGCTGTTAAACAGGTAGGCTCCCAATATATTGCACACTGTCACTGCTGTTAAATAGGAAGGCTTCCAATATATTGTACATTGTTGTCACTGCTGTTAAACAGGAAGGCTCCCAATATATTGTATAATATCGTCACTGCTGTTAAACAGGAAGGCTCCCAATATATTGTACACCGTGACTGCTGTTAAACATGAAGGCTCCCAATATTTTGTACACCGTGACTGCTGTTAAACAGGAAGGCTCCCAATATATTGTACACCGTGACTGCTGTTAAACATGAAGGCTCCCAATATATTGTACACTATCATTGCTGTTAAACATGAAGGCTCCCAATATATTGTACGCTGTGACTGCTGTTAAACAGGAAGGCTTCCAATATATTGTACGCTGTGACTGCTGTTAAACATGAAGGCTCCCAATATATTGTACGCTGTGACTGCTGTTAAACATGAAGGCTCCCAATATATTGTACACTATCATTGCTGTTAAACATGAAGGCTCCCAATATATTGTACGCTGTGACTGCTGTTAAACAGGAAGGCTTCCAATATATTGTACGCTGTGACTGCTGTTAAACATGAAGGCTCCCAATATATTGTACGCTGTGACTGCTGTTAAACGTGAAGGCTTCCAATATATTGTACACTGTGACTTCTGTTAAACAGGAAGGCTCCCAATATATTGTACACTGTGACTTCTGTTAAACAGGAAGGCTCCCAATATATTGTACACTGTGACTTCTGTTAAACATGAAGGCTCCCAATATACTGTATGCTGTGACTGCTGTTAAACATGAAGGCTCCCAATATCTTGTACACTGTGACTGCTGTTAAACACGAAGGCTCCTAATATACTGTACACTGTGGCTGCTGTTAAACATGAAGGCTCCCAATACAATGTATGCGGTGACTGCTGTTAAACATGACGGCTTCCAATGTCACTGTTGTTACGCAGAAAGACTTTCCACTGTGTCATTACACAGATCAAACAGATGATGGACATCGGTTCATAAAATTTGTTCTTTTAAATCAACTTATTGTTTATGTCAAGGTTTGCTTTCATTTTACATTTTTTACAGTAATGTTGATCAGGAAACATGTACATTTACTAGGAAACTGGGTCAGTGCAATGCTGATCCGTCTAGAACATTTATTCATCCGTATAGAACATTTATTCATCCGTATGGAACATTTATTGCACCTTTTCTTTATCAATGAAAACAGTTGACTTCTTCTCTTTGCATGAATCCCTCCTAATTTTAATATTTTATCTATTTTCTTGGTTCTTTGGTTGTTTGTATTATTTGTTGATTTTGGAAACTGGTCTTGCGATTATTGATCCGGAACTCCCATTTTGATTGACGGCTGGTATACGAATGTTGGTTTTTATGCCTACGTTCATATCCCTTCACTGATACATGTAAGTCTCTATAGGGTTCAGTGATTTTATAGCTCTGTTTTCCTTTGATTTCTGAGAGTCGGAAGAGCTTTCCTGGGGTACTTCTTGTTGTATCAGTCTACTTGTGCCAGAAGACACCATGGTGTAAACATAAGGCAACAGATGTTTCTTCACACCTGCACAGCATCCAGCTGTGTCAACACGCAACAGCAGAGGAGTTCCTAAGCAAAACTGACGGTTTTCCACAGATTTACCTGCACGTAGTCATCTGAAATTCTGATGTAGAATTTACTCTGAATGGCGATAAACATGAAACTTGGTCATACACACGTTGACAGTTGAACAATTTGAAGTGCTTATGCTATCACAAATTTACTGGTTATTTACTCCATCACATACATTAAGTTGAATGACAACTGAAGGGTATACTAGTTATCCCCCATGCAACACAAGAAATAACTTGAATGAATGATTATATCGCTTAACATTTAAAGTGATATTACAATTCAAAGTAGTCTAATCTTACAACATCTGATCTTATAAACCTCTGACAATTCCCTGCATGCATACATCGTATACAGAAAGTTTTTCATTTTATTATATGAACTATTATATGATTTTATTATATGAAAGAATCACACAAAACACATCAGATTTTAATAGTATTATCACAACTCAATCTTATGTTACATGTAGGTGGATTTAGTGTTAATGATACAACACGGATGACAAATACAGGTGTACATACGCAGGACCAATACAATACCTGTCCCCAGTCATCTACCTGAGGGCCTCAATTCGTTTAAATCCATGCAGTGTAATAAATGTCAAGCCTATGTGGGTTTTATTGTGTAATATCACAACAGGAATTTATAACGATATATCAAAATGACAGATGGTGTTTTGCAGTTTTAGTTTCAACTTTCATTTTATATAGGAAGTCATCACATTTTAATCTCTTTTTTGCAGCTGGTGGAAATTTTTATGGAACATGATCAAACCTCACTATTTCCAAATCCAAGTGGGACTGATGTGCGCATGTAATACAGACTGGAGCTGGGAAGCAGATGGTGTCTTGTAAATGTCTACATTTCAGTTTTTTTCTTTTCCCACAGCCAGATGTGACTATGGCCATGTCAGCAGTTCCTCTTACAGGGTTGTTTGTTGCTGAGCATTGGAAGCTCATGTCAGCCTACCACTGATGGAGATGAACATGCATCCAGGGCCTCTTGTTCCCATCATACAGCCAATCCACTTGAGCACTCAAAATGGACCACTTATAGGACTAGTTCACCATCTCCATTAAACATGAACTGGTAATTAAAGTGAGCATCAGAGCAGAAAAATAAATTTTAACACTGAGACATAGCAGTGACCTATTACATCCCAAACATTTTGCATGTTAACCTGGTACTGTTTTAAAGGTCATATTTTGAGCTCATTTTTGGGGAATAGACCAAAAACAATTCTATTTTCTGTGAATTCTGAAATTTGCAAGTGAGCTAAAACATAAATTATTGCAATTGTTATCATGAAAAATTTACAGTGGATAAATTGCATTGAAAGTCACACTTAAATATGTGAGAATGATGAAAAAGTAGGATATAGTCTTAACTTTTAGTGTGTCTGTCAACCTGACTTGCTTTATTTGATTAGTATTTTATGCCGTACTCAAGAATATTTCAGTTATACCGCAGCAGCCAGGATTATATTGTAGGAGGAAACCGAGCAGAGCCGAGAGGAAACCCATGACCATTCGCTGGTTGCTGGCAGGCCTTCTCACATACGGCCGGAGAGGAAGTCAGCATGAGCTGGACTTGAACTCACAGTGACCGCTTTAATGTGAGACACCTGGGTCATTACACCAAGCTGGCGTGCTAACCTCCTTGGCCCCAAAGGCCTTGACCTCAACTGATGTCCCAGATATATATAACGGAGAAGCCTATATATTAGATGGTAAAATTAACTGTTATGCTGTGGAACTGGGTTTTAAGAAACGTATTTGTGAATATAACTTCTAATAAAGCAAAACAATGAAACATAGGGGAAAGCTATAAACCTTTTATAAACAGCAAAGAAAGAGAAAAAAATATGAGGGTTAACTAAAGGAATATATACATAAACTATAGCTCTCAAGAATGTTAAATTACTGAGGGACTGAACAATGTTTAAAGGATCTTGCCATATGATTTCTTAAATTCTAACAGATTATTGTGAATGCTAGTAGTCTGCAGGACGACTGGCCACACCTATACCTGCTGACTTAATGCTGACACAGAGTGGATGTATTTGAACAGTTTTCATACGTCAAACCCATTTATAGGTGCATACATATCTGTGTCTTCCGTTTTCAAGCTAAAGTTAATTCTCCCATGTCCAAACCAGCTGCCATAGCCCTGAATCAGCGGAGATTTGATGTCAGAAACTTCCCTGTGAGGTTAAGGCCGGAATTAAATCTTGTCTGCTCTAGTCTGTCATATGTTTTGCATTTACATGTAGATGAGAATGGAATTAAGATTGAAGTCTGACTTAAACTTTACCACTCTTTCCAATAACTAGCTCCCGATCATAATGTTTGTATTTATGGGATATGTGTGTGAGCAGACTGCAGGTTTTAGCCTGGTTTGGGTCAACATGTACCGTCTTATAATGGGTGCAGCATGTCTGTATTGTAAAGCAGGGTGTTTATATCTTAACCACCAGTTTGTCTTTCCTCTCTATCACACTGGGTTTTTTAATGCAGTTCTAACATGAACGTTTGGTTTTAAGGTTAGTCAGATGTCACAGGTCATGACTCCAGGACTCCATTGTCCCGAATTTACAGAACAACCACTTCAGCTTTTCAGGCCAGCAACTTCCAGATGGTGTGAAATTAAGAGTGGACAAACTGAAAGCTCATTGTTAACAGGCAGATCAGCTGTGGCAGATTTTGGTCTCCAAATACAACCAGCCATCTGTATTTGATACAGTTCTAATAATCACAGACAACCATAACACAAATCTACTTCGTTCCCACAATGACAGGCTTCTTCACGGCCTTGCTGACACATCTTTACCAATGCCACATGGTAAATATTTATTTTCCTCATAATAAATAGAGTCAAATATCAAATGTCATGAAGCTGATAAAAAAACTGCCACACAGAATGTGCATGTATTTCTGATGAAGTCAAATTGAATATAACCAGGTATATAAATAAATACCCATTTGCCCAGATGTCCTGGATAATTAAAGGCCTTATGTTCTACCCCATGTATTCCACATTGGCTGGTAGACTGAGAACACATCTTAGCTGAGAAACACTGTTAGCTGGGGCATTACGTTCAAGTATTCGCCAGAGTGATTCCTGTCACTGCACCAGTACATGTGCAGTGACATGCACCAGTGTCACTATGGTAAACACACAAACACTTGCACACTTGCACAAAATCTAATAATTAAAATTGCTGTAAAGTGGAAATGTATAGTTTGCAGGCCTATTTATTTTATCAATAATGTCATTATATTTAAATTAGTTCGGCCACTTCAACATCTGTGTAAATGTTCTCATGTACATACAGAATGTTGTATTTCACATCTGCTGACAGGCATACACACATCACATTTTCGTTAAATACGTGTCCTTGTACTCTGAAGATTGAGGTCAGTCCTATGCTTCATTCATATCCCGTGTACTTTTGTTTCTCAGTGTCTTTGAGACCCCCCCCCCCCATGGTGACAAAATTAACACGGTAGAGAGACGGAAAATAGTACAAACTGACACAATAAGGCACCCCAAGTTTAAATTCTGGTAAATATCTGGTTAAAAAAAAAAAGAAAATCTCTTTGAGATGCATAAAAAGGAATCACTGTTGGAGGGCTGTTGACACATTAATTAGAGCTCTCAAACAGAATCCAGAATGATTACAGTCTATGTCTATGTCATAGCCAGTCTTCATGTGAAGGCAAATTATCACATCAGATTTGCATGAAGGGAACTTCAGCGCCGTATATACTATGTCTGACCATTAGGCTGTGCAACGTCTTCAGAGTGTAGGCCTCCATGGCCGAGGGGATTGGCATGCTAGTGCAGCGTAAAGACCCAGATGTCTCTCACCAATGCGGTCACTGTTCAAGTCCAGCTGGCTTCCTCTCTGGCCTTGGGGTTGAAGGTTTGCCACCATCCTGTGCATGGTTGTGGGTTTCCCCAGTGCAGTGACCAGTTTCCTCCCACTATTAAGCTGTGAAATATTTTTGATCATGGCGTGAAATATTTTTGATCATGGCGTGAAATATTTTTGATCATGGCGTGAAACCCCAATCCAAAAAAATGAATAAATTTAAGTGCACCCAGAGAACGTTGCCACAACATGCAATTAAGCTGGCCTGTTTCTATATCAAACCTGACAGACTTTACATCATCGGCACAGAACAGACGCTAACATTTGACTTGACCAAAAACTTGAGTGTCACAACCAATTGCTTGAGTCAAAGTACAAGTACATTTTGGTGTGGAACACTAGCCAGCAAATCTGACTGATCAAAGACTAGAGCTGGCCACTCAGACAAGGCTGCCAGGGTGAGTGTCTAGTGCCATATTGTTAGTGTGTTTTGTTCCTGATACATGAGTGTTGGCTAACGGCTGTGATAATTGTTCTCTGGGTTGAAGAGATTTGAGGATGTCATCAGGATGGTTTGCTATTTTATCCTCAGTCTTATCCAGGGGAGGGTCAAACTGGGGGAGTGACGCAGACAGAGTTGTGAGAAATTGGTGCGTAAAATCAATACCAGGAAATTAGAGTTCTTGAGAAGAACTGAAGCACCAAAACCATTTCTTCTCTAACATTTACTCCGTTTTTTCTGCACTGTGTACTGTGAAATAGGAGAACGAGTTTTTCCAGAGCCAATCATCTAGCTGCCATAATGGTTGGCGTACCCTCCACAATATGAAATTCAGTTTGTAACCAGATACAGGCCGTCAATCTGCCAAGTTCTCACCAGGTCAACTAAGTGTCTTCTCAGATGGGAAACCTTATTTGATCTTACAAAACTTGTCAGAAATCTCAAAAACTTTACCTCAGGAAACAACGAAAAAGTGAAGACTATGCCGTTTCTTGTGTCATAAGCATGAGACAAACTTTTGACCAGCACTGCAGAATTTCCCTGCTAGTAACAAATGCTTTGTTCCAGCGGTGTCAGATTCGGGGGGAGAAAATGTTGTTATCCTCACAGGTTTACACCACTGTAACAATCTCAAACATCATCGTACGAACAAATGTCATCATGTGAATGGCATTTCCTGGTTATTCATGAGAAGCGTGGCTTGGTGTTCAAAGATACATCTTTACATGTTTTATCAATGACAACAGAGAGACTATACACCCAAATGGGTAAAAATACACACATGAAAAAAAACAAAAAAACAAAAAACAAAACAAACAGGTAATCAACAGCAGTTAATGGTAACTGAACAGGAAAACACAAATCCATGACCTGACCATGGAAATGCATATTAGAAAGTTGCATTATCAAATTTTTGAACATACCTTAGAAAGTGCGAATTAATCAATTTAGCTCTAAAAACTCCAGGTCATAAATGTCAAAGAAATAAAGGCAACACTTTTGAGGAGCGATTTCCGGATATGGTGCTTACACCCTGCTTGCCTAAGCAAGCTTACAGTGCCAGGTCACACTTTAGTGATTGCAACTGTACAACGGTCATTTAACAAGCTAAGTAGTTTACAGGCAATGATCAGCGATGTGTTCCTTACAGCAAAGAATTACAACTGCCCCCCCCCCCATCCGCCAAAAAAAAAAAAGAAAAAAGAAAAAGACTCATAACAAGAAGAAGGAAAAAAAAAGAGCATAAAAAGTGAAATCATTTTATCAGAGAAGTGACTCATTCAAAATTTAGATTTGCCATTTCCCTTACCCCTGTTTGCCTGTTACCATTAAAAAATAAAAATATAAAAAGGCCTGAAAAGAAATCATTACCAAAGCGTGCAAAAGGATAACCCATCACTCATGACATTAAATTCTGACACATTGCACAGACTGTGTCTAATTTCTAATGACAGGCTATAAACCATCCCTCAACAATGGGATCACAGCAGTTTTTATGATCATGAACTCTAGTCTAGCTGGAGCAGTGAGGAGAACAAATGGGAGTTATCGGCAGGCTACATATTCTGGGCTTATTATAGGGCTGAGGTCAGGAGGTCGAAGCCCTCGCTAGTGTCTTCCATCACATGACAGCTGGCATGATGAGATTTGATTGGTCTGTCAGCAGAAATTTACAGCCTCCCTGATACCCCACACTGACAACTCTTTAGAGAAATGGCTTGGCATGAAAAGCTCCTTAATTTCAAGCACATTGTACATGCGCTACTATAAGCCAATATACATGTTAGCACAAAGTGGATGTGTTTAGCAGGTGCTTATATCAATCCAGTTCATTAATAACTATTCATATGCCAACATAAGAATATTACACGTACACTTATCATATGGTCCAGGTACATCTAGTAGATACAACGCAGTAGCCAGCTGGATTGATAATTCAGTTATTATACACTCCTGCCAAATTTTAAAACGTAAGAAATACATCTAAAAAATAACAAATTACATTTTGTTACTAGTGTGTTACTACTTTGAGGAAGTACTAATATGAACACAGACAGGCATGTGCATGCAATCCACAGTTTGGTGAGGCCATCCTGTACTTTGCCTCCAGATTTCCACCTGCTGGCTAGGCTGGTTTATCACCTGCATACAGTAGACTCTGCAGTCTGGCACCACGAAACTCCTGTCTGATTAACAACCAGCAACCCTGAAGTAGCAAAGCCCATCCATCCATCTGTTTTCGTACACTACATGCATACTAATTAATCATGTGCAAAGCTGAAGTTGGAATAAGATTTATTTCCAACTCTGAAATATTTAAAATGTTTTAGTAATTTCACAGCATAGTTATTCTGATGTCAATTTTCCCAAAAAGCCATAAAGAAAGGCTGTCTATAAACTTTTATTTCACAATGTAAAGATGTAGAACTTTTTCACATCCCAGTGCAATGTTTGCTGAAGTTGTAAGGTTACACTGATAATGGCAATGGCATTAGGAACTGGTCATACAATAAACAGCAATAAAACTTGACGATAAAGCCACATATCAATGAATCCCCTCAAATCCCAATCTCTGTTCTCCTCGCCCTTTGTTACTACTGAGCGAGCAGAAGGCACAAATCCGCGATAAACTCACCGTTTTCACGAGACGCTGGTCTTCAAAGCCCATAAATCTTACAAAGTATCGATTGAGTGCTCAAGGCTAAGATATCTTAAATTACTTTGTTATTGACTAACTCATCCGTAACGAAGTGGCACAAATATAAAACACTAAAAACTCTTCAAATCAATACCTTGGAAAGCAATGACAAAAGCTTCCAGTGGAAGTGGGATAACATTCACACAGCTAGGGTATAACGGGTACAAGTACATTCTGAAGGCAATGATAAGAGCTTCCAGTGGAAGTGAGATAACACTCATACAGCTAGGGTATAGCGGGTACAAGTACATTCTGAAGGCAATGACAAGAGCTTCCAGTGGAAGTGGGATAACACTCATACAGCCAGGGTATAGCGGGTACAAGTACATTCTGAAGGCAATGATAAGAGCTTCCAGTGGAAGTGAGATAACACTCATACAGCTAGGGTATAGCGGGTACAAGTACATTCTGAAGGCAATGATAAGAGCTTCCAGTGGAAGTGAGATAACACTCATACAGCTAGGGTATAGCGGGTACAAGTACATTCTGAAGGCAATGATAAGCGCTTCCAGTGGAAGTGAGATAACACTCATACAGCTAGGGTATAGCGGGTACAAGTACATTCTGAAGGCAATGATAAGAGCTTCCAGTGGAAGTGAGATAACACTCATACAGCTAGGGTATAGCGGGTACAAGTACATTCTGAAGGCAATGATAAGAGCTTCCAGTGGAAGTGAGATAACACTCATACAGCTAGGGTATAGCGGGTACAAGCACATTCTGAAGGCAATGATCCCCTTCCAGTCAAGGACATGTCTTCACTAGATATTACATACAGACTTCTCAATGTCAGTATGGGTGGTATGTAAAAAAACAACACAAAAGCCAATTTTTCTCAGACAGAACAAAACTCTGAATGAAGCATTTCAGAGCTCAGAGAGTAACATCAACTATCACACTACAAATATCCTCACTACTGGGTTTAACCGACTGTGTGTCGTACACATGTATTCAAGTTCCTAAATCTGTGAAGTGGGGTCATGTTTTCACCAGCATCTGTCTGTCGGTCTGTCTGTTCATCTGTCTCCCTATCAGCAATCTTACACACAGATTTGGTTGAAATTCGGTGCACAGACTGACCTCAAGCCAAATGTTAACCTCTTAAAATTTTGGTGATGTCAGTACCTTGATGGAAAAAGATGGACACTTTATTCACTGCTTTGGGAGTGCTCTTACATGTAGGTCTACTTCATTTTGCAGCCAGATGTGTGTCTACGCCAGCAGTTTTACAGAAAAGCCGTCGCACAGGATTTGAGGAAAGTTCGCGCTTTGACACAAGTGCTTTGTACTTCTGCATGTATGATTTGGATGAAGCTTTGTGTGCAACTTGGTTCTTTTGCAAGCACCGCTGCACTACATTTTGGTGGTGTCAAGTCATACAGTAGATATTTACACAGAGTTAATAAATTGTTTAGCAGGTCAGTTCAAGCCATATGTATACAAAGGCTTGTGGTCAGCTGTCTACCTGGCATAATTGAACAATGCACACTTCTTGTCTGTAGGCGTGATTATCTTCAGTGGTCAGTCTATGCAGACTGTGAAGAGGATGCTTTATTGGACATTTGTCTGACATATAGGTGACAGTTCTGGACAAAGACCTGCCTAACATGCAAGCCCTTCCAGCTCCCAACATAGACAACCAGACACACGCTGACATTTCACATTAGAGGCGTAACATATTACAATTATAAACCAGTGCTAGATCTGAGATCTGAGGCAGTGAATACATCAATCAGTCAGTAACGGCTATAGCACAATCGACACCTGTTCAGAAGATGCTAATGGATCTAAAGGCTACCGTTACGAAGTGGTAATTGGGTATTCACCGGCAAGTAATTTGAGATAGAGGCAGGTGGGTTAGGGTTCAGAAGTGTGGAAGGTGTCGTGAAGATAATGCAATCATGAAATGTAATGAAGAATTCTGAACTTGGGGATATTTCACTTAGAATACAGCTGCCTGTTTTACAAGCAAAAGATGCGAAGCAGAGACCAGGGAAAACAACTGATCTTTGTCTGGCGCCTGACAGGCCTTCTGCCTTTAAGATGTTCATAGTAAAAGGTAGCTCCAGCAGGTTTACCCATAGATTATTATCTATAGAGGCTAAGCTCTGGATCCTTCCTGCTCCCTCCAGCTCTATTTTACCAACATACCATGCTGTCCGTCTCAGTTTAATGTTGGCATCAATAAAACATTTATTGCCATAGACCCACTTGTCTAAGCTGTTGGTTGCCTCGTTTTGTTCGGTCGGACAGCATCTAGTAAATGCACTTGGGTACAAATCTCCTCGAGGGTAGACCCATTTCGAAAGTCATTCATGCCGGACTCGCCATGTTGACAACTATGTCATCTTTAAGGGGACCAGTTTTGGTTTGCTTCCTAGTCTCTGTTCGTAAAGTCCGGCCAGAGCCGAGTACTCCGAATCTCCATCATTAAAAGTCCACCGACTTGCAGACCCCCAAAACGACCAATCATGGCATGAAGGACTTTCGAAAAGGATCATGTACCCATGTGCATTTACTAGAGGCTGTGACACTGGTACGTGTATTACAATATGTGACTGACACCATATGGTGGCTCTGAAAGCAGGAATGTACATGTAATCACAAAAACTGGGAGCTTCTCCCCTCATCCTGTACAGTGTAGGTTCCCAGGGCCAGCCAGGGCTCTAAGGCTTTAGGCCTCCACCACTTCAGGTACAGGTATACCCCACAGGCAGATGAAACATGCCTCTGTCCAGCCCACTATCACAGGGACCAATCTACCCCTCCTGTAACCTCAAACAGACACAAGTGTGATGGTTTCCTGCCCAATGTTTACACACACAAAAAAGCTTAGTTGTCTACTGGTTAAATGTTATGTGACAAATTCCGGCTCTTAGAACAAAATCGATATGGTCATCTGTTTATTTATTAAATAATTTCAGTGGTGTTATAAACTCCTGTGTTACAGCTTAAGACAACACATGGACATGTACCTGACAGCTTACAGCTCAAGACAACACATGGACATGTACCTGACAGCTTACAGCTCAAGACAACACATGCACATGTACCTGACAGCTTACAGCTCAAGACAACACATGGACATGTACCTGGCAGCTTACAGCTCAAGCTGTAACTATATACACTAATTCTTCTGAATTCACCAATTCTTCAACCTTTTAAACCAACTCTTCAAACAATATTTTGAAACATCCTGAAAGAACTATGGGGTGTAGAGAAATAGTTTGCACAGATTTATGAAGCTCGCATCTTTAATCACACAAACAAATCAATTTTAGCATACTTTTCTGTACGACCAACCTGGAGATGGATGATGTGTCAGATGGCTATACACTCGTACACACCTGCAACCACCTTATGAAAGATATCGTTGAGCACAATGATACAATAATGCTGTGTATGTACTCCTTTGCACGTGGACGATATAAGCTTCAAGAGTATTCATAGGAAAAGCATTTTTGATATACATGTACATTACAATACATAACAGATATTTTTATCACCATCATCATGTTAACTGATCCATCTAGGGTCAAACAGAAAATGTAACGTTTGTAAAATGACCTTATGTAAATGACTGTTTAATAAATACAGGTAAGGTCAAGAACAAAAGCACATAGTGAGGTTGTTTAGTGACCAGTGAACAGCAAACTGGCAGCAGAATCAGTCGGTAGTGTGACATCTTGCTCACAAGCATTGACAGAAAAACCAACCCTTTTGATTCTTTTCAAGTACAAGGTCAATGTACATGTGCTTTCTGCATGAACAAACACTGGTTTGTGTTTTGTTGCCCTCTGGACTGGGCCATTTCCATTAGTACCTGGCTGCAGTAATGCCCACCTTCCACCCACATGTGTATAACAGTGCATTGATCCAGTGTCTCAGCACAGCCAGGAGTGGAGGTCAGCAGAATGACGTGGATGGACAGACAAGACATGGATTAAAGGCCATCAACTACTTCAGGTTATCCCTGCTCTACTTTTTTGGGGAGATATTTTTCAACATAGCAGCAGTTACAAAGCAAAAAGAATAACTCTCACAACAATGTGTTGGCATTTCCAATATGAGCTATTGTTGTAGTTACCGAGATGTAATGTTAGGTCCACTTTCTCAAAGAGGCAACTAAATAATGCAGTGCAGATCTTTCATGTGTACACAGGTGGAAAACTTGTCTAAAATACTTTCACTCAACTATGACCATAACTGCTTAATGCAGAGCGTAAAATACAACACAAGACTGAAGTTCTTGATCCACCAATGAGCCTTGTTTGTTAAAAGTACACCTCAAACACTAAATACAAGGAGATTTTCTTTTACACCACTGTCCAATTATTT
Source organism: Acanthopleura granulata (assembly GCA_016165875.1). Classification (NCBI taxonomy): domain Eukaryota; kingdom Metazoa; phylum Mollusca; class Polyplacophora; order Chitonida; family Chitonidae; genus Acanthopleura; species Acanthopleura granulata. The sequence goes on along the minus strand of JABBOT010000005.1, from coordinate 7,663,766 downwards.
TTTAAACTAATATCCTATTAACCTATTCTAATTGAACAGCACTGAACACACTGAAGCTTGAAGACAATGATCTGTGTATGGGTACTCCAGACCGGCAGGCTTCTGTGTGCATCCACGTGAGAGCACACACAAAAACATCAGTAGGGGTTAATTGTTAGTTGAATGGGAGTGACTTAGTATTACCCACAGACCAATGACAAATGACGGACTGGTGGAAAACTTCCAATTATTTCCCACACGATGATCAGCTCAATCAATGTGTGTACTATAGTCTTGTCGCTGCTTGAGGGGGAGTCGTGGCACCACGACTAGTCTCAAGCTCTGAGCACCGATCATGGGCCAGTAATACATCTGTGGTACACTCAGCCATTTCAGCACTCTGTTGCAGAGACAGCAAGTCAAAGACTGAAAAATCTTGAAAATTTTAAAATCTATAACAGTCACATACATGTACATGTATTCATACAGAAAGCCTCTCTGTTACATCCCATCAATGTGTAAGAAAGGCTTCAGGCCAAAACCTGATGTTTTCACCCCAAAGAATGTTCACACATGTAGGCACAAAAAAGCTGTTACACTAAAGTGCTAAAAGAAATGATATCGCGTGCCTTCCAGTCATTTTGATTTGACATGGGAGAAAAGACTGATGCTTTGATAGACACCAGAAAAACACTTAGGCAAATCAGACAAGGATGCATGGAAAAAGGTTTAAGTGAATTCACTTACAGGAAACGCAATTTTCATACAGAAATTACTTTATTGGCAAATGATCTGTGCATCACTGCAAAAAGTGTTTCCGGCAAATTCCATACTTTCAAGAATGCAAGATTAAAAATTCATCACTTGCTGAATGTTTTAATAATTTCTAACACGATTATGAATATATCCATACATAATAGAATGGCAGAAAGACGAATTAGTCATGCCAATGGCAACATAATTCATATGACTGAGCCTGAGGTCATTTTCCTGAAGCTCCATTGTGACATGTTCTCTGGGAGCGTTGTGACCAAGAACATTAAGGGGGAAAATCGGCTGTTAAGGCTTGTGAAAGCACATACATCTTCTGAGATGCCATTCATGTCCTAGCAATTGTATAAATTAAATGGCGAAATGTTTTTGTGGAAAGTGTTCAAGGTTTATGTATTTCACTCACCTGTGTAAAAGATTTCACTTGGCATTGTGAATATTTCACCTTGTACTGTACAAGATTTCACCCTGCAGTGTACAAGATTTCACCCCACAGTGTGCAAAATTTCACCCTGCAGTGTAGGTTCACAATGCAGTGTATAAGATTTCATCCTGCAATGTACAAGGCTTCACCCTGCATTGTACAAGATTTCACCCAGCAGTGTACAAGATTTCACCCTGCTGTGTACAAGAATTCACCCAGCAGTGTACAAGATTTCAACCAGCAGGTATACGATTTCCCTTAGCAATGAACCAGATTTCCTTTGCCACTATACAAGCTCATTCTAATCCATAACCTGGATTTCCTGTAAGCCCTGGGCCATCAGTACTAAACCAACATGGTGTCTGTTTATCAGCCCTCCATGTAGATGCCGTCCCATGGCACTAAAGAATGGTCTTGATCAAGATAGAGCGGTTGGAGGTCAGTCAGCCATGGCCGGGACACTACTGGTCAAAGCAAGTGATCAGCCAGATGGGGGTAAATTGGATCCAGTATACAACTTATTTTGTGAGTGGCTAAAATCTGGGCTGTTATCTTTGAGAGCGGAGAGGTAATGAAAACCTTTCTTGGCTCGTTATCCTGCCTGATGTTGGCTGCACCTAGGGTGGTGCTGTTCTCCACCAAGCTACCCCATTTCCACCATTGCTCTGTAGGTCATCTAGGGTCAACCTGCCTTATAGCTTTTCCATCAATGACACTGTTCTTCTCTGGGCTTTAGAGCGATAAGGGTCAAATGATCAGATATTGTTTCTGTATAGTGTGGGGCTGGACAGCTGATTAAATGTAGCCCAACCAAAATATATCAGCATGTATAGGAATATTATTATTGTTCTTATAAAAATCTTGCATTATTTTGCTCCCTGATTGCACAACTATATACATGTTAACTGTTGTTGTACACTTTTGTTACCTGAAAGTTTTCACAGGCCTCAGAGATTTACAGTTTTGTTGCCTGAAAGTTTTCACAGGCCTAAGAGATTTATGCTTTTTTTACCTGAAAGTTTTCACAGGCCTAAGAGATTTACAGTTTTGTTACCTGAAAGTTTTCACAGGCCTAAGAGATTTACAGTTTTGTTACCTGAAAGTTTTCACAGGCCTAAGAGATTTACAGTTTTGTTACCTGAAAGTTTTCACAGGCCTAAGAGATTTACGCATTTTTACCTGAAAGTTTTCAAAGGCCTAAGAGATTTACAGTTTTGTTACCTGAAAGTTTTCACAGGCCTAAGAGATTTATGCTTTTTTTACCTGAAAGTTTTCAAAGGCCTCAGAGATTTACAGTTTTGTTACCTGAAAGTTTTCACAGGCCTAAGAGATTTACAGTTTTGTTACCTGAAAGTTTTCACAGGCCTAAGAGATTTACGCATTTTTTACCTGAAAGTTTTCAAAGGCCTCAGAGATTTACGGTTTTGTTACCTGAAAGTTTTCACAGGCCTAAGAGATTTATGCTTTTTTTACCTGAAAGTTTTCAAAGGCCTCAGAGATTTACAGTTTTGTTACCTGAAAGTATTCACAGGTCTAAGAGATTTACGCTTTTTTTACCTGAAAGTTTTCAAAGGCCTCAGAGATTTACAGTTTTGTTACCTGAAAGTTTTCACAGGCCTAAGAGATTTGCAGTTTTGTCACCTGAAAGTTTTCACAGGCCTAAGAGATTTACGCTTTTTTTACCTGAAAGTTTTCACAGGCCTAGGAGATTTACGCTTTTTTTACCTGAAAGTTTTCACAGGCCTAAGAGATTTACTGTTTTGTTACCTGAAAGTTTTCACAGGCCTAAGAGATTTACGCTTTTTTTACCTGAAAGTTTTCACAGGCCTAAGAGATTTACAAGCATAAATAATAAAAATGAAATTCTTGTTCAGCATTATCTGAAGAGACTAAAATAGACAGACAGTATATTTTTACACTACTGATGAAATACATCATCAAATCAAATCAAATATGTGAAGGCTACTCCTGTAAATGTATATGCATGTATTACAAGATAGTGTAACAAGCTATACCAGATAGATGAGTCAAGGAGCAAAGAAAAAAAAAAGAGAAAGAACAACACTTGAATCTGAATTTGTGAATGAGAAGACATTACAGCTCACATTCCACAACCTTCTCCTATCAGGTGTTCCTTGCATGCTCCCTGTATAGGTGGAGATATTAACAAAAGTTCTAGCCAGGGTAATTCATAATGATCTGCCATTAATCGCCATTTTCTTCTCCCTACATAGATTCCCAGTGGGACCATTCATGGAATTCACAGGTGCAAGTATACTGTGAGAGATTGGGTCTGCTTTGTGACACTAATATAGGCTGAGTGAGGAAAAAACTAGATTGATTGCTTAGCTCAAGGGCGATATTAAATGCGTCAGGGAAGAAGAGAGGTTTACACGCCGTAATTGGAAGGCAAAGAACATGGTTTAACCCTGTCTGATGTCTCACAGCTGTTTACAAGATGTCCTAACTACAAATATTTGTCAACACGTTGACAATTTGTTTTACGTGAATCGATAATTCATTACATGCACAATGCCCAATGAGAGTGCATGGTCATTGGGTAATCTATTTACAACAGGCCTTTTTCTTGAATCTAAGAAAAAAACTTCAAAATCATCTAAACTTCCTCCAGGAAATCAATTTCAATATGGCCTTGCTTGCGTCTTTTTACCTTCCTAAATTTTGCTCAAATTTTGATGATGTTTTATTTTTGTGTGTTGTCCATAATAAATATGGCTTCGGGATAAAAACTGCAAGCTGTTTTATCACTCAAAAGCATTATTACTCTCAGTTTTTATAAATAAAACTTCCAATATGCATAAAATCCATTTGGATACAAAAAGCAAGCAACCTCCTCAGCATTTTCTTTTAGAGTAAAAGTCTGACATGTTCAGAACATTTAACATCATGAGCTCAGTGGATGAGTAATGTAATGTTTCCAAGAATTTAGAAAATTCAATCTCTACCAAAATGTCACTAGCACCAATAAGAAAGCAGGCCAGTCCATGTTGTATCAATATACATGGAATTACTCAAGTGAATCAGACCTGGGCATCAGGCATAGCCAATATTAAGACGTCTCAACAAATACCTGTATAATGTATATAAGATTATGTACAAAAGGTGTATAAAGAAAACAACACAATGACACAATAAGACTTTTGAAAACTAGACAAGAAATTTTCACTAACAGCTAATATAAGCCTTTGCTGTATATTTAGATGTCTTATTTATTTCATAGGTGTTTTACGCAGTATTCAAAAATATTTCACTTATATGAAAGTAGCTAGCATTATGGTGGGAAACCCATGGCCATCTGGAGGTTACTGGCAAAGAGGAAGCCAGCATGATGAGAGGATATCAGCAAAACTACAGTAATAATTTGTGTTATATCACGGAACTGGAAACAACCAGTAGAAAACTGTCACGAAGACCATCAGCCCTCCAGAGAGAAACAACCAAACATTCACACAGCACATACCAATACACGTAAGTCACTACTGGAGATTTGTAGGATAAGACATTCTTCAGGAAGTTCAGTGTTATTCAAACCATAATGACTCAAATGTTACAACTGTTCACGTCTTTTCTTTGCTGTCTTAAATTTGCAGGTATCAAATATGTTGACAAGATGAGTGGGGGAGGGTTTGGGGGGGCGGGATTGGTTGGTGTCATAGGATCTGTGGGCGGAATTAAAATCTTGCATGTTACTATGATGCATAAGTAAAGGAAGGCAGTAAGTATTGGGGTGTCAAGAGCCATCGTTAGTACCACACAGATTTTTTAATCATGTTCAGAGCCAGGATTCTAAATTACAATCCTCAAACATTTCTGACAATTAACCACATTAATGAGGCGCAAACTAGGCTCTGTGAGTAGGTTAGTCAGGTCCTTTATATGGCTGGCATTTAAGAGTGATTTACCTAAGAGAAGTGACCTTTCAGGGATCATGCACTTGACAGTTCCAGTACTGCACGTACTATCACAAACCTTTACATCAACAGAACTCAGACTCAGTTATGTAGCACAGTAAGGGTGCTGTTCTTTTTTTTTTTTTGCTTCGTAATCTAACATATAAATTCTGCTGATTTCATCACTGAAAAATTCAACAATTGGGTTTGGCTCATTTGCTTGTTACTTCAAGCAAGAAGAACTGATCAATACTTTGCTGAAGCTTGATGCCTCATAATCAAAAGGCCAAAGTGCACAAACCTTGTGCACTTCCATCACAGCATTGCACGATCTCACCAATACAATATGGTCTTCCTGATTCTGAACCTACAGGAAGTGCAACAAAGGTCGACTTTCATCACTACTTCAGTTAAATCATTACACCAGTGTCACCACTACTCTAGCTTCATCGCTACTCTAACTTCTGTGTTACTCCAGCTTCATCATTACTCCAGGTTTATGTAAACTACTCTAGCTTCAACATTACTCCAGCTTTATCACTACTCTAGTTTCATCATTACTTCAGTTTCATAACTACTGCAGCTTTATCATTACCTCAACTTCATCATTAATCCACTTTTATTATTACTCTAGTTTTATCATTACCCTGTCTTCATCATTACTTCAACTTCATTATTACTTCAGCTTTATCACTACTCCAGCTTCTGTACTACTCCAGCTTCATAATTTACTCTAGATTCATTATTACTCTAGGAACATAACTACATAAATGTACATGTATAAGTACCTACTCTAATGTCATGATGACAAATGAAAACTTCAGCTTCAGGACTACTCCAGCTTCATAATTTACTCTACATTCATTATTACTCTAGGAACATAACTACATAAATGGACATGTATAAGTACCTACTCTAATGTCATGATGACAAATGAAAACTCTGTCTTCAGCACTACTCCAGCTTTGTTACTACACCAGTTTCATAACTACTCCAGCCTCATCATTACTCCAGCTTCATCATTACTCTAGTAACATAACAACATACAAGTATATGTATAAGTGCCTACTTTACTGTGATGATGAGAAAGCAAGCTGTCATCATTCAGTATATAGATTTTAGGCCACAACAGTCCATCTCCTTTTTCACAGAATAATGAATATTTGTGATTGTCACTCACATAAAAACTGAAAGCTTAAATGACCACTGTTTCTGAAAACTGAATCTGACCACTGATACACAGACTCAGAGAACATTCCAGCAGACAGTGATGTAAACAATAAAAAACCCACCTCAGTGGACATTTTGAACTACTTTATTTACTTAAGTTTAGCATGTAAAAATGCTTTCACAGAAGCAAATAAACGCCTTAAAATGATACTTCTGATACAAACATTTAATTTTTTTTCACATGAATTAATAAAAAACTTCACAAAAAACTCTCATGCGCCCCTATAAGGTGGACGAATCAAGTATAATGAAGAAAAATTTGTCCCTTGACAAATGCTAAACTTTGGGTGACATACATCACTTTGATACATATATAAGTAGACCATCTATGCATCCATTGGCTGAATGCTTACGTGGCATGATGGTAATACATGTGTACTGTATGCAGGTACATGTTTATACACTGTGCGCTGTAGGCCTATTGCTCTGTTGTACAGTTAAATGCCGGCAGTGACTGTTTACAGCATCCCATGGTGGACACCAGCATGAGAATGCACATCAGGCCAGCACAGCTGCACCTTTATCCTGTCATCTTAAATATATGGTTGAGGCCTCCGTGGCTCAGTCAGTTAGTGCGCTAACGCAGCGCAATAACCCTAAGCCTCCCATCAATGCGGTCACTGTGAGTTCAAGTCCAGCTCATGCTAGCTTCCTCTCCGGCTGTACGTGGGAAGATCTGCCAGCAACCTGCGGATGGTCTTGGATTTCCCTCGGGCTCTGCCCGCTTTCCTCCCACCATAATTTTGGCCACTGTTGTATAAGTGAAATGTTCTTGAGTATGGTGTAAAACACCAATCAAAAAAATAAATAAATAAATAAATAAATATATGGTCCCCATATGCTGGCATTCCAGAAAGGCACATCAATCTTTCTGATAATATGAGGGTTTGCCATCATTAAAATGGCAGGGTTACATTCCTTTACTAACTGAAATACTGCATATCACCTAAATTTTAGCATGTAGAAATTCACTTCAGAGACACATAGAGACCTTAAAATGATACTTTTGATGCCAACACTTAAGATTTCCTCATAAGAAATTAACTTTACTTCACAAAAAAAACTCAAAATGACTCTTGAATCCGGTCAGAATCAAGCAAAATGTGTCACCTGAAAAATACTAAACCTTACGTGAAATTCAATCTACATTCCAGTTCAATAGAATGTTTAGGCATGTTCAGGAGATTATCAACAGAAAGCAGGTGTTATTATGCAAATAGGTATGGATTGATCCATTGTCGACATGTTCACAAAGGAGACAGAATAGTGAAATGCCTTGTGAAAATGTCATGTTATCATGCCAAATGCACATGTTCACAGATACCTGAATTAATAAATAGTCAATTATTCATTTATTTGATTGATGTTTTATGCTGTACTCAAGAATACTCAAGACAGCATTATGGTGGGAGGCAATCTAGCAGGGCCTGGGGGAAACACAATCATTCGCAGATTGCTGGCAGACCTTCCCAGGTACAGAGGCTAGCATGAACTGGACTTAGACTCACAGGGACAAAATTGGTGACAGATGTCACTTATAAACTAGTTTTGATATGCGCATTATTTATTGTTACTTTTGTGTGTAGCACAGATTTCAGTGCAGAAAAATAGGTGAGACATCTTCTGGTTTTGAGCCAGCAACCTTAGGGGGATGTAAGGTGTACTGGACACCATCCAGGTCACCTAATCACCAGCCTTACAGGCCTTTCAGCCAACAGGCACTCCTCTAAATAATGTTACTTGGATGTAGGGTAAATATAAAAACAACAATATAACTGATAAGCAATAACCAATACACAGACAATCACATCATTGGTTCGTACCAAGGGTGGGTATAGAATACAAGGAACACTAACATATATGTAACTGTTAAACAAAAACTGTTACATCATTTGTCGCTGCCAGGGGTTTGTAAATGGTGTAACTGGGGAGGGTGGGTGAAAAAGGAGGAATGCTAATGTACTTGAGCATATCATTATCTAACAGCCCTGGGGGAGGGGTAGTAGTTAGGAGTGTGTGTGTGAGTATTTGGGGTGGTGGCAGAGGACCAGCCAGCAGCTGGGGTCTCTCTCCTTAAGGATACCAGTGCCAAAGGCCTATCTGATAACAGACAGCTAAACATGCCCCCACCCTCCCTGGTTCGCCTCAGCTGATGATGGGGAGGGGGCACTGGGCAAAGGGTACAGTTTCAGCAGTTCTAGGTTTCTTCAGGCCTAAAAATAACATTAGTGTCCCCTATGAGTCACTGTGAAGTTTTAAAGCAGGGTGTAACATTGAAGAGAGACTGGGTACTGCACTTTGAGTGAGTTTGCAGTCAGTGTATACACAGAAGGGAGGTGCTGCACGCTAGCCCAGCTCTAATCCCACATGTCACATGTACATACTTGTACTATCTCACATAACCTTAGACGACACCATTCTCCCTTCAATAGAACAATAAATATATGCAATTTAATGATTTTTTTACTGTTTGGACAGTTCTGTATATTTTCCTTGAAAATTTTATGCTTTCCCACCTAGGTATTAATTTTATTGAGGACACGTTAGTTTTAACACATAGTGTTTCGTTGGAGGTAATGGGCAAGTGAGACATGCCTTTTTGGTTGCCCCAAGGAAAATTCAATTGCCTCAGAAAATCTGGTTGTTGAGCCCTTACATGCAACACGCCCTGTAAACTGAAGATCATGCCAAATTGACAAGTTGGTACATGTATGCATACTTATTTTACACATGGAATTATCATAATACATGTACGTGAAAACACAACTGAATCCTATGGCAGTGGTTATAGTAATGTAATAAAGATCCTGACTTCCTGTCTAATTTCTAAATTTCTCTTGGATCCCAAATCTGTCAAACGCATCACCCACACATGCTTTTCCACTGCCCACTTGTGACATGGATTACTTTTCGTTATTTAATAACTAACTGATATTAATTAATTTGTTAATGATACATGTAATTACTGTGCTGTACAACTATTTGGTAAGTTCAAAGACACAGGTACATGTAATCATTGAGATATACCATTACATGGCAAATTAAGAGGTACAGGTAATTACTAAGCTGTTCAGAGATACAGGTAATTACTGAGCTGCACCAATTTATGGCAAGTTAAGAGGTACACAAAACTACTAAGTTGTTGGGATTTATACATGTTAAGTTTAGAGGTACTGGTTCAGATAATTACTGACTTTACCACAACATATACATGGCAAGTTCAGAGGAACAGGTCATGGTAAACTATGATATGCATGTATACCTGTCACATATAGTAAGTAATAACATGCCAACATAATCATGTTGTAGTATGTATGGAAAGAGTTCAATCCAGGAGTTACATGTTGTGGTAATGATTAACCTGTTGAAACTAACTGCTTTTACATTTTAACTCAAATGAATAACCAGAGGAAGTAACTCCATACAATTACTTCATACCTGCTGGCCAGTGCATTCAAGACTGCCTGCATTCAGGCACTTCTAAGCCAGCATGGAGATGACAAGTTGAGAGATAACATGTACGGGAAGGTGTAGGGAAATGAACAATATTGGATGATATTCAGAGAGCTACAGAACAATCTGCACAGCATATGTAAGTTGTGAATGTCAACTATGTCCGGTTTTGGACATTTTGTATTTTAATTCTGGATGAACTTCTAGGCTAGACCTACTTAGACAACGTTTTCATAAAGCACTGGGGCAAGAAAGTGTGTTGGCAAGAGTAAAAGGGCAAAGGCCTGGATGTCTGAGGTCTCAAATAAGAGACACAAGTACCATATTATAAGCACTTAGGGGGATCCAGTTTTATCTCCTATGTGTGACCATTAGCTAACCAATAACTTTTTATATCTCAATTTATAACTGACTCCATTCAGTTCAAATGAATTTTTTTCCTGTTTAGAAATTTCAAGAATGCAAATTCTGTTCGCTAAACTACGTTCTCCCTGCTTCATTCTGCGCCTGGAGAAAGACTTATTCATGACAAGCAATTCAAACATCATGTACACTGAATAAGTCTTGACAAGCAATTTAAACATCATGTACACTGAATAAGTCTTGATAAGCAATTCAAACATCATGTACACTAAATAAGTCTTGATAAGCAATTCAAACATCATGTACACTAAATAAGTCTTGATAAGCAATTCAAACATCATGTACACTTGTATATTATCAGCAAAATTTTGGTGATGAATGTTTGCAGAGCTCTAGCATGTTTATAATTCCACGGACATGTACACAAACCAAAAAAGCCAAATTTGTGGCCTAAATTTTGCTTCATTCACCATCTATGTGATGAGAGAAGACAAAGAGACGCACTGGCAGCCAGCACCCAATGACAGGGACTAGGGCCATTAGGGGGAAAGATGGGCACACATCGCCCGTGGGGTAACATTGCCCATAACACACATCATTTCAGTAGACAGCATGCTTGTGTGCTCTTCACTGACGTCTGATTTCAAAGATTTACCGAATTCCTCTCTAATTTACCTGTTTGCGCTCCATCTACCACCCAGATTGTCACGGCCAGCATAAGAACACCTCTCCCGAGCAGCATGGTAGAAAATCACGACATTCCAGTATCTTCTGGAGGCACGGCTGCTGCAAAAATCCAGCCTTAGTGAAACTCAACACTACACTTCACTCGTTTCTTGCCATTATGTTTAGCTACTCTCCACGACATCAGCGCTCTCCGTTGTACGGTAGTTTGCTTCGCTTTCTACGGGATTTCCCCCCCAGTCTAGGTAAGGGACACAACTCTTCCATTCCACGCTCAGTACAGGCAACTGGGTCCGATTTATATCAACATTTAAGTAGAAGTATTCATTTGTGTGTTCAGTTAAACAATCACATTGTGTACAAGAAAAACGCTATTGGCTGATGTCCAAATTTAATGGTGTAAAACTAACATCACTATATGACAGATTTAAAGAATAACAGGGCCTAATTTCACCAAGCTTCCTAAGTTTACTTTTAAAAACTGTTTTGCTTAGCTGAACAACTCAGGTTGTATGAAGTGTTGAACGCAAGGTTTCTTTCGCTAAACACTTTCACGGACAGAGTTGGGACAACAAACTACCGACTTAAGAAATCTGAAACTACTGAACTTAATTAGTTTCGTGAAACCGGGCCGTGAACATTTCTTTTTAAAGGGAGAGGTAGCAAATAATGAACATTACTGTTACAAGTCGTAAACGCTGCTCTATTTTTTTAATTCAAGTGCAAACTCTTCCATCATTGCTGTTTTGTGGAAAACATTAAATAATTTGTGCGTCTAGGTGGTTTTGCAAAAGCAGCCATATTCAGGGCTATGTGGTCAGTGAGTATGACGTTACCAAAAAACCGCTATATTCTTCCAAAAGAAAAAAAAGGAAAAAAAATAAAAAAAAAACACCCTCCCCCCCCAAAAAAAACCAACAGATGGACCGACTGTTCGAAGACGAGGTCGCAGTCCGAGTTCTTTTTTCTTGCATATATCTATGGCATTTTCGCAAAAATATCCGACTTTCTTATTTTCTAACAAACACATCAGAAATTTAGGGGAAAACGTAAATATATAGATATTTTTACTTGTTTTTTGGGGGGGGGGGGTAAAATAATGGAGCTATAGTCCCCTCAACTTTGTCATATTGTACCAGTCCAGCGTTTTCCTAATGCGTCACACCATTGTAAGCACACCAGGGACCACAGGCGATCACAGAAAAGGTCAGACTTTATGAAGTTCTACCTGAAAGCGTGGAACTTTATCCTATTTCTCTCAACCTCGTATACATCCGAAGAGGTCACGTAATGTTGTTTTTTCGTATGTTTTTAATTTGATTGGGACACAGGATATGTTGGACAATTACCTGTTCCTCCTTTACTTGGACGAGTGTAAATGTCAAATTGAACGTTGCCTATTGCCTGCGAGAAAAACTTGCACGTTTCGTTCGTATTAGGCGAGAAGTTGGACTATGCTTCCTGGGTTAAACATTTTACAGATGAGAATGCTATTTTAAGGAGAGATAAAAAGTTAAAAACCTAAAGATTTACTATTTGCCAAATGAAATAAGTTTAATGTCAAAAGTCTTCTCCTGAACATTAACTTATGGGCCTGTCATCAGTTTAAAATCACTAAAAGTCAACTGTGTTATTAACGTTTGGTCAAGAGTCCTTTTTAAAAAGCGTTTTCATTGGCTTATGGTGGCACGGCCTCAAACAATGGCGCGTTTTCTATATAAGGTATAAGTTTAAACTTGTTTCTCTAGCCACAGGCATGACAGAAAAATTTGATTTTTATATAATTAATTCGCAAAAGTCTTGGGCTTTCTTTTAATACCATGTATTATTGATTTGTCGCCACTTCATCTAAGAATTTCTTACCAATATTGTGGCATTAAGGTTTATGGGAGGAGGAAGTTTACTGGAGTGTCTAGAATAAACCGTTGCCTCCATTTTATTCAACCCCCTGACTTAAGGTGACAGCTACCCGAAGCGGCAAGGGCTGGATTCGAACAAAGCACCCCACGGTTCAGTTCAGTTGGTAAGTAGGCCTATTCAAAATATTTCGAATACGCCATGTAGCATTTGCATTTCGATGTTAACAGGTGTTGTTTATAATTATTCATGTATAACGTATATAATGAATATGGCAATCGCACAGAACATTTGTGTTCAATGTCTGATTATAAAACGATTAACTGGACTATATCCACTGTTATGTACGTGGTGTACATGTCTTATTTCTACACATCTGCAAGAGCAGCTCAAAAATGTGGAAGAAAGGCAAAGCAGATGGCGTGAAACAATGAAAATCTGAACAAATAAGATTGAAAAATCTGGATACATAAACAAAAAGCAAAAGAAACCGGAAGCATAGAGAAAAGATAAACTACGGCGCTACTACCCTTGGCAGTGACCAATGGCCAGTCTTTGCGCATATTGTGGACAGACCGGTTACCCCGGCAGATATAGTTAGCTAGATATTACTAAGTATTTGGAATGCAGTCTGGATACTGGACGTCACTAGCTTGTGTATGTCCTGAAATGTATAAGTTTAATATCTCATCAGTTTGGGTAAATGATGAACATAGAATGTCTCAATTGTTGGAAGTTAAATGTTCTGTAGGGAGGGAAGAACTTCTATACTGGATTTGTCCCGATCCACGCGTGAGTTAATTTACTCCCAGTATAAAATACCACACATGATTGTGGACACATAGTACATTGTCCTCTGTGTATCCTATTTTAAAATCTTGTATGTCAAAACAAAGCCTGAAATAGAGCGAAAAATGAGTACGACAGTATCGAGTGACAAAGACAACTGGAACAGACTTGATATCCATCGGGAATTCTCAGGGCTTAACAAAGACATTAAACTGTTGTGGTTTCCGACATGTTCCTATTGACTGACATGTATATACCCTCCCGGCAATGCGTATTGGGACACATACCGTAATGTCTTAAAGCATGTCAAAGAATTAACTACAAATGAACATATCAACATGCATATATCTGCCAAAATCTTTATTAAATGGAAAAGAAAACGTCTAAGTAAGTTTTCACCTAGGTTTAAGTACAGACATGATGTCGATTCAGCGACTGGGTCATTTTTTCTGGAATATGTTTTGATGGAAAAAAATCAAAGTGTGAGCTGGACACCATACGGTACAAAGATGTTTATTGTAATATAGTTCAAAATGGCGGCTTCAAGCACTAGGGAGTTAACATCCACGGTGGTGATTTTGTTTTTCATAGTGATGGTGATAACAGGAAAACAGCTGCCAGAAAAATCAGGTAAGTGTAAAATGCATCTTTCTAGTTAAGGCACAGTTTGTCTTGACATACAACCCAATGAATGCCAACATATCGATATACAAAGGCGAGTAATATCCTCGGAATCTACCGGACATATAGGCCTTATTTGTTTCTTTATATTTATGGGTGTTTTCAATATGGATCCCTAGGAATAAACCTGAAACAAGGCTTTCCTGAAAAAACATAATTGTTTTGGAACATATATTTCGGGCGATGTCCCCATTACATTTCATTTTTAAACATGGCAGATGGCGTCATTGTTCAGTGGTAACATTCACATCTGGTCAAGATGAAGTTTTTAATTGTACTAAATACTTGTTCACCTATGACAATTGGGGTATTTTTTCCGGGTTGAGGAAACTAAAATGCTCGACTTTGGGGGAAGTTGCTGTAGTGTTACTTACTGACGTGTTAACCATATAAGTGGAGGAATTCATAAGAGCGTTCGATCGCTAATTATTGTTATCAAGGCCCCAGCAACAATGAGATTGGGGAGTCTACACCGAAAATTCAAAGCGCAACTTTTAAATGTGTAGTTGTGTTTGATAAAGCATGACCAGTTTGAATCACATGTTTCTTGATCTATGGAGAAGATCTATATGTATATAGCTCTGTACATTCTTTGTTGTTCTGTGCCATGTTCTGTTTTTTGTGGAATATTCCGTGTGTTGTTCTGTGAAATATTCTGCTTTGTTCTGTTAAATAATCTGTACTGTTCTGTGGAATGTCCTGTGTTGTTCGGAGGAGTGTTCTGTGTTGCTCTGACAAATGTTATGTAATGATCTGTCGAACGTTCTGTGTTGTTCTATGCAGTATTCTGTGTTGTTTTGTACAAGGTGTCCCTGTTCTGTCGAATGCTCTGTAGAGTGTTCTGTGTTGTTCTGTCCAATGTCCTGTGATGTTCTGTCCAATGTTCTGCATTCTTCTGTTGAATGTTCTGTGTTGTTAGGTGAAACAACATACAGATTTTGAGAGAGCAATTGTCAGCAAAACCATCGCATTAAATATCATATATCCTGGAAAAGAGGCGCTACTGAATCTGAATTAATATCTACAACTGAAATTATAATACATATCGTTTTTATCACATAAATATTTCCTTTTATTTCAGATGTGAAGGATAAGACATTCCAGAAGAATAGCCAGTCGGTAAATATTTCACTGAAACTTTTGAATCCATCAACAATCTTAGCATTGTTGAAAAGAACAACAGGTTCTCCAAAGCAAATTAAGACGTTTCAAAAGAAGACAAATGGAGCTGTTAAAATGTTTTAAAAAAATAGCATTGAAGTTATTTATGAAGATACCTGCTTAACATGTGACCAGTAAATAAACTTCCCTCAGATTGAGTGGAAGCTGACCAAACCTTCGGTGAGAAACACTTTCGACATTGTTGGTTATAGGCATGTAGCAGTGGTGCCCAGTTATAAGGCTTTAGGCCACTCGACCGGTGACAGCAGTCCATTTATATGTCCATGTTAAGGAAATGGATTACACTTAGTTAAAATACCTAAGTAATTTGGATTAATTACAGCCGTATCTTAAATTATATATGGTGTTTGTCAAATTCCCAAATACAGGAATTACAAAAAAACACTCTCCAAATTAAACATATCATACCACAGACTCATTTCTCTGAAGGGTTTAAGTCAGTCCTCACAGCTATCATAAATGTTCTAAGGTTTCCCCAGATGCTTTTTCTCAACGAATATACCATGACCTGTCAGGAAGGCTGAGCTTTAACTCGGGTTTATTTATATATTTCTTTATTAGTCTGATTGGTGTTTTGTGCCTTGCTCGAAAATATTTCAGTTTTATGACCATCATGGTTGTATTTATAGGGACAGAACCCCCGGGGTGTTACCATTACACCCAACCAGATACCTGGCTTAGCTACCTCATGACGCAAATCCGCTCTCTCTATAGCTCCATGTACCTATAAATATGCTCACGTATACTCGATTTGCTCTTTTCAGTATAATTATGTCTTTATGTATCACTATTACCCATGATTTTAGATCAGATTGCCGGAATCCTGCCGACCAGAATTCCGGACTTTGACGAACCACACGATGTGCCTGTTTGACAGTCCGGATGTTGTCGATGCTGGCATCTCCAGTGTGACACGCAACTACATCGTCGATGAACATAACCGGATTCGAGGATCGGTTATCCCCCCTGCCACAGATCTAACCTATCTGGTAACTATGGAAACACGTTGTTCGTTTTCTTCAAAAAATACGAAGGAAGTCATTTTGGAATGATATAACGGGAAAATCAGTTTCAAAGCCCTCCCCTCCTCTACTTTTAAAGTTGGTAACCCCGCTTAATTAGTCAGCGCTCCGAATTTTATAACATACTGAATGTCACTTTAACTGTTTTCTAATGCATTTAATCAATCAATCAGTCAACCAGTCCATAACTGTATATCTGACTGTGCGTCGCTCATTTACGTCTTCAGGTGTGGGACAACAGACTGGCAGAGTTGGCGGAGAAGTGGGCACGGCAATGTCAGCAACAGTCAGACGACAGTAGACAGCTACCTAGTGAGTATTTTGCGAATACTATTATTTATTTATTTATTTCAATGGTGTTTTACGCCGTACTCAAAAATATTTCACTTATACGACGGCGGTCAGTATTATGGCAGGAGAAAACCGGGCAGCGCCCGAAGAAAACCCACGACCATCCGCAGGTTGCTGGCGGGTTTTCCCACGTAGGCCTATGGCCAGAGAGGACGTCAGCATGAGCTAGACTTGAACTCACTGTGACCGTATTGTTGGGAGGCCTCTGGATCATTACGCTGCGCCAGCACGCTAACCAGCTGAGCCACTGAGCCACGGAGGCCCTCGAAATGGGTTATAAGCTTGGCATATACACAGGAGCTAAAGACGCGATTACACTCACCTCGATGGATCGTATCGAGTTGAATCCAGTCGCTGATGTACATACAACTAAGACTGAGCTACGTGTACCACTGAATACAGCTATATGGCACTAATTCTATTTGAGTCGCGTCCTTATATTGTATACCCGATGGCTTACGGCCCGACACAAAGATCGGGTTTAGTTAAGTAGGTTGTTAAGGCCTCTGGTAAACCGGGGTGGACGTTCGTGGAAAACCATTCATTTTCCTCAAAATGGTGAGCAAAACTTGTGTGTCACATGTGGGAAAGTTCGTCAGTAACTTGCTAAGGTTTGATGGTTTCACTGGGGGATCTTTGGTTATCTCCAGGTACTAGACTAACAGTTAAAAAAAACAACACACAATCCAATAAATAAATAAATAAATAAATAGATAGATAAATAAATAAATAAAAATAAATATATTAATAATCTACTGTCCTACTCAAAATGTTCAATTCTTGAGCTGGCGTTGAATAACAATCAGATAGATAAATAAATAATAATTAAATAAAATAAACAGGGCATTTTAAAATGTTTTCATATTCTCAAAAACATATGTGTCCTTTGACTTGCGCGTAAGACAGTAGTTCAGGTAAACTGGTGACATTTCATTGATGAAATATGGTCAGGTGATGCTCACTAAATTCTGTAACACGACATTTTTTCTATCAGACTATGGGGCAACCATTGGGCAGAATGGTGCTTGGGGCTATCGGAGCTGGAAGGACACGCTAGCGGCCTGGTCCAGCGAGGCGGAGATCTATCGCTTCGGGCAGGAGCCCGAGAGTTATCTCCCCGCGAGCCAGACCTGGCAAGATATTGGTCATTACACACAGGTAGGTCGGGGAAATGCTTATATACAGAAGTGTAGCTCTTCTTTTTAAACGTGGTGATAGGCGGAGAGCTACAGAATGATAACTTACGAAATCGGACTGGTGACTTAGCTGCTTAGACACGAATCTGTCCAAAAATTATGGAATGAAAGCAATGGTTTACTGTTAAAAAAAAACAACAAAGGAACAAAAAAAAAAACAAAAAACGCTTGTGTTCAATAGAGCTATGAGCTTGTGCCGCCTTTTAAGGTATAGTTATTAATCACTACTTTCAAATGCTGCTAATATTTCTCCTCCACGAAAAGTATCCCCTCTTTAATTGAGACCCTCCATGTCTTCATATAGCCTCATTTTGGATAGGTTATACCCTACTTATGTCTGCAGCCTTCGCATTCTAACTCTCCGTCAAGGAGAGCTGCAGTTCTGTATATCTAGAAATTACTCTGACCAGTTCAACAATGAGGAATCTTTCCCGCCTCGAAAGTTAGTCTGCCCTCAGCTGTGTACTCAACATCATTCATTTCTACCGCTGCCTTGATAACTAGGAACATGTTATTCATGCATCGCAAAAGAACGTAGGTCCGGTCAGCTCGGACCAAAGCCGCCATTACGCGGGAAAAGGTACCCATTCGAAATGTGCCAAACTGTAGCCGTTAGAGATCTAACGGCCTGTTTTGCGACTTGTTTTGGGAAAGCAAGGCGAATGCACACTGAACACAACAACGACTGCAAAGCCGGAGGAAACACCACACTCTTTGTTCTCTATATATTTATACAATTTACACGGTCGACTAGTCCACATGGCGCGAAGGATCACATCACAGTCGATGGGAAGAACTCACAGAAAGCATCACATTTTCGGCGAATCACCCAATGTGATTGTATTTTCAGGTGATGAAATCGTTGGTTTTTGTAATTCATGTCCTGGGTAATGACGACATTTCTCACTTCCACTGATTTCCGTACACTAGGTGTAGCATGTCTCATGTGCTATGTGAACGTACACGAGGAGGTCGCATGCTTGTGATCGTCGCATGCAGTGTGGATGGGCTGAAGATTTTAGAAATACAAGAAAGGTTATGTTTTCTTAGGAAGTAGAATTTGCCAATGTAGGACTGACAATAGCGAGCTAATATAGAAGAAAAATCAACGATCCGATCAACCAGTCATTTTATAGAGCACAGTATTATCATGGCTGCACCCGGGGAAATTTGTAGATCCCTCTGGTGTCAAGTGTTGTTTACGGAGGCCATGGTGACAGTAAGCGTTCGAGGACGCTCCTGTGGCAGTTTGTCCAGAGTAACATTCTCCCGCTTCCAACTTTGTCTGGACGTTTGTATGTCAGGTCAACAGTAGCTTGCCGAAGGTCGGTGGTTTACCCCTAACACTCCGGTTTTCTCCACCACAAGACTGACCACCATCGTGTAAGTGAAAAATTCTTGAGTATATATAATTATGGCATTAAACAACAATCAAATAAATATATTCATTAATCATAACGCTTGTCAACAAGAGTGAAATGCCTTGTCTATCTTTTGACATATGGCTTGGTTGCTAGACACGATCGGCGGTGCTACATATGGCTAAGGAAATACACCAGGTATAGGACTACACAACTTTGGAGTAGATAGGAGTAGGCTACTATATGAGTGAAATCAATCTTGAGAACTAAAGGAAAAAAAGATCATTTTAGTTAACCAAAATCAATGCTTCTGTGGATGAAGCAATGATACTGTAGAGTACGGAAGTCTGGAATTATCTGTCAGTAATAACTCACTGTTGTTGTTGTTTCAGATGGTGTACAACACGACTGTCAGAATAGGGTGTGGGTTCGCCAAGTGCCACGAGGTCGGTGGTCAGCAATACACAAGCTATTACTTCTGTAACTACGCAGCCGGGTGAGGTTATCAGTGATTTATTTGATATGATTTTACACCATTGTAAACTTGTAGACAATTTGGTAGGATAGTACAGGGAATATGCTTGTTATATAGTTGTTTGATCATCGCCTTTCCTGCAAGTATCGGTAGAAAAATACACTGTGCCCTAACCGACGTGAGGCTTTTGGAGTTACAGAGCAAGGTAGAATCCATGTTATCTGGCATTTACTGCAGATATTCCTGCAAAACCACTATACGGTACTTTTGCAAGGCATCATTATTTTTGCTTCCAGGCAAAGTTATCGTCAGGCTTTTCCATATACGAGCGGAAGTCGGTGCAGTGCGTGTCCCGGAAGCTGTGTCAAAGGCGTTTGCAGTAAGTTTGTCCTTAACTGGTTTGGTTTAATGGTTAATACATGTATTTGGATGGGGGTGTTTTATGAAATTTTCTCCCTAATATAGTTTGGGAAAACAGCTGAATGCTTATCTTCCTGGTGGAGACTAAACCTTTTCTCATATACAGTATAGCAACAGTTAATAGTATGGCGATTCTAAAAACAAATGATGTGATAAATGTAGAAAGATTTTCATGACAATCCCTGCATATGTCCATTCACAGAGATCAGGTAACAAGTGAAATCCTGTAGATTTTCTGAAAGCACCTTTAAGATTCTTCAAGGTATAGCTTTTTGTGAGTTTAGAATATTTGAGGCAAATTCCATGCATCTTGAGGGTTCTCCCTCACGATTTAGTTATAAGCAGAATACATGTAATTTGCCTGAATAAAATTTATGGCCTCTGAATATAATCTGTTCCTTCTCGATGGCTGATTGTGATTTGATGTCTGTTTCGGGATAATTGTCCATTAAAATTGCCCGTTCCTAGTTGTTCATTGGGAAATTTGAAACGATTACACTCTAAAAACGACTGTGTAACACTGATATACGAATTGTAACAAAATTGAACATCTACAACTTTTGTACACCAGAGGTACACAATCGTGTGTATCACCAATGCACCTTTTATTCTCAAATACCGGCACACAATTTGTATACCTCTGATTTTGTAACAGTTCGTGTCGTTTTTAGAGGGCAAGGTCCTGTGAAAATAGATAGCTGCACGAAATTACATTTGGTGTTCTGCATGATGCAAATTTGAAACATATGAATTTAAATTTAGTGGCCTTGCTCTCAGATCGGTGCAGTCAGGCCTTATTTCATTTTTTTGTTGTTGGCATCCGAAATAATGCTGAAGTCATTGTTCCAGTTTTTTCCTCAAACGGAAATCAATAACACCTTTTCCTGCAGATCCCAAACTCTGCCTCAAATCTTGCCAAGTTAGCTGTTAGAATTACAGATCTGTTCTCCTGCATTCACTTGCCTGGAGCACAGTTCTGGCACCTATATTAGGTTGTGCTCAACATACAAAAGTTGTAAAACCCTTGATCTTGGTGTAATTCTGATTTCATAAAACTTCGTTATGTTTGAATAATAAGTTAAAGTTAGAATGACTGTCGTGGATTTTGTTGGTGATTAAAGGTGATTCTGTGGTCATTGAAATTTCTAACATTCCCATTCACTGTAGTGGTTATGTCAGTGTTATGATATTTCTATATTTTAGAGTCTGTCATTTGTGGTTTTATTCTCTCTTCACAGTGTGTGGCGGAAGAATATGTGTGAATGGCGGCCGTCTGAACCTGGCCACGTGCAGCTGTGAATGTCCGTCATTATACAGCGGCAAGAACTGCAAGAAAGGTAGGCAACTCGGTGTAGATGTTAAAGTTAACATCCCTTGTAGTTTTCGTCGGTTACATAAAGATCTTCAACGCTGTCGACTACTTTTTTCACAAAATTGAAGCTTAAACACGTGCGCTTATACTGCTTGATTTCAGTGGTTTGCCCTCCAAAAGACGCCGTGTTTTGTGGAAGAGAATGGCAACCGCACATGTGTCAGCTGTTCGCCAATGTACCCGAGAGATGTCCATTCATGTGCGGAATCTGTCCAGGTGAGACGGACAACGTCAAAGTCTGTTTTGAAAGTGCCTGACAAGTGTTTAATTTGACTTAATATGCATCAATACTTTTCCTTGCCAGAAAGCATGCGGTTCATCGAAGTCGACCGCACATTACCGGTAACAAATGTAACACTTTGTTTAAATATACTGGACTCCAGCATTATTTATCCAGCATCTCACTTATTGGTTTAAATAATCAGCATGACGTCACTCGAGGCAATTGAGAAGTGTCAATCTCGCTAACAATCTTAGGAATTTAACATTATGGATAATATTTTATGATATTGTGGTGTTTTGAATATATTTCCTTTGCAATATTTGATGAACGTGCAACACATCGATGGGTAGAGATAATGGTGTTACGTGTCACTGAAGAAATGCACTTTTGGTATAGTTACTCTGAGGGGTTTAACAGACAGCTGAATATAGACGACAGTCTTTTCGAACAGTATATAGAGTACCTTCCTGTGGGTTCATTCTAGTGACAAGGTATCAAGGAGATCTTCAGCTCTCCGTATGATGGCCACTGACCTTACATTTCACCCAGACCAGAGAAACTGAAATTCTCTTACTCTTCTTGAATGAAGCTGAATATTATGTACAACTTTAATAATGTCAAAGCCAACATTTTTTGCAGTGGTCAAGAAGGGGAGACCATTGATAATGTTATCTTAGCACTCTTTACAGCGGTAGAAATCAACACAGTTTAACCAAATACCTAGAAATTGGTGTAATCTAAGACTATAGGGCGAGTGAGGCCTTTGTGATAAAATAAGGCAATTTGCAGAGCCATTGTAATATACAGATAGTGTATTCATTGGGATTGTCGATGAGAAATCATGAGCTCTCGACAAGTGATGTTCAATGAGTGATCCGCATGAACTATATGTTTTATAATGCCAAAAGAAAGCTAAAGAAAAAGGAAAAGATATGACCTGCTCTGCTGAAGCCCTAAATTGCCGGACTTTACGCTGTTGCTAGGTGAGAAAGCCATCGCCGGACTGTTAGAGAGCGGACAAAGGGAGTTAAACTTTTAGAATAAGGGTACGAGATCGTTGACTATTGGCGCGTTGAACATGATGTCGGCTGTACATGATGTTTTGCGTATGTATCATCTGATACTATGGACCAGTGGAAACCAAGTATCACCCTGTGAGGTATAATAACACTAACTATAAGTTGGGGGAGGGTGTACCCGATAACAGCCAGTCTATCCAGGACTCTGATGAAGTTATGTACGTACATCAGGATGGGCCGGTGGCTGACTGCCATTCGCAGGACTACATGCTATTTTTTCGGGGTCTGACAATCAGCCTTAGTCCTGCGGTTTATAGTAAAGTGTGGCATCTATTTGTGCATTTACACTGTGTGGAAAACCAAGATATATACTTTACACAGCCACAAAAATGGTAATAAGTATCACTCGAAATGGTGATCAACAAAAAATGGTGTACCTTATATCAAATTAATACCTTATGTTATTGTGTTACTCGTAGAAAAAACTCGTAGAAAAAGCTGACAAATTAAAATTTCCGTATTAAGAAAGTAAAAGTGTTTGTTTTCACCGCCATCTTGTTATGGCGCAGTGCCCGTGGAGGAAGGTCGTCAGGATAAGATCCCCCACACCAGCCCAGTCGATACCAGCTCTGCCGACACTAACTCCACCGCCACCAGCTCCGCCGACCATCAGGAGTATGTGTCTGACTTCGGCTGTAAATACATGGGCAAAAGACCAAGTCCAGGTATGTCGCTCGCCCATTAAACTTCATTCAGTGGATGTAATTCACATGGCTACTATATACATTGTCCTTACATTTTGTGGTAAAACCAAGTTCAACTATACTTTTTCCCAGAATCATGTGGCAGACTTCTACATGACAAAGGCCTAAAGCTTAGAGACCGACTCGATCTGATAAAATCTGACTGTCTCACAGATATTTGGACAAAAACCGATTTCATCAAATCAATCAACAGAACTGACTACAAATTGCTTTGCAAAACATTCAGTTTGTATATGTAAAATCATGACCCTATCTCTTTACCCCTGGGACCAGACGAGTGTTTGAAGTTTGGGAACGGGGGTCGGGATACAGCCGTGTGTGAGAGTCAGGGAGGCAGTGAGCGGTGTAAGGACTGTTATAACCTGTCGGAGACCCGCGAAGCCTGCCCCGTCATGTGTGGGATATGTCCTGGTAAGTTAGCATTATTGTCTGTTTGAATATTTAGAATTATGTAACTATTGGATATGTTGCCGTTGTCACACCAATGGGCGCTGTCATGTTAGGACTACGTCGTCGTGCAAATCACGTACGTTTTTCTTCGCTGAACCCTTCTTCGACACACCTTTCACTTTTTGCCACGTAATTTGAACTCAGGATTACGATTTTTTACTGGTGGGTTTAAAAAATGCTGCCTCGTGTTTGCGGCAAATATCAATGCGCCAGTGCGCGCGAGAGCTATCTCGGTCTCGTCTACGTTAGTTCTAGCGAAAATGCGATTGTGAAAACAACAAGACTTATTCTTGTGGTCGTGGTTTATCACATTGCCACTTCCCTTTATATCAAGATTTCTGCGGCGTGTATTGGGTATATTTGAACACTTGTTACTAATTACACAAAACCACACGTGATTGAGGATACTAGAACCCCTCGTGGGCAAAATTTCACATTTTGCCTTGTGGAACCCAAGCGATTGATCAAATATGGTCACATGTATATATAATCTGAAAGCTAAACGACTTCTGATTTAAAGTGAATAATTTACTATTTAAACTAAAAAACTGTCCCGCAGATTTTTAATATTTATCTTGCATTGTTCTGAGTGATCATTTAAAGTTAAAACTTTCAAAACTTTTTAGTTATTGAAAATTTGATGTTCTTTTACTAATATATTAAAAACTTAAAAAGATATAATAAATCTCTGGGACAGCTTTTTAGCTTAAGTAATTAGCTACATGTGTGCAAAGATTCATAGCATTATGGTGAAAGATAAGCGAGAAATAAAAGTATTTCATAACACAACTGTCTCCAAAAAGAAAGGGAGGGAAAGACCAAAATGTCTGGATGAGCATTATGTGTGACAAAATTCGTCATAATTCATTTTTGAATTAATTTTAATCAAGAATGGTCCTGTCTCCAGTTAAAATGTGAACATATCAACCTACTTATGTTAAAGTTTAAAACTTTTCATGCTCCGCGTAAGCGTAAACTAGTATTTTATCTGGACGTGTTCAGAAACCACTCCTGGCTGTTGTTTTAGTTAATAGGTCTGATTGAGTAGCCTGCAGTAGCAACCATACACAGTTTATAACAGGAGGCAATACACATTCATCAGAGGTACGTCTATTCACAGCAGGTAACCCCTGCATTGAGCTAATCACCTGAATCAAGAGGAATAAAGAAAACACGACTGCCTTAGTTCACAGAAGGATGCACTTTTTTTTCAAATATAAGGCATTTCCAATTCGAATTTGGTTTTCATCTTTAGATGAGAGATATATGAGAGAAAAAAATATTACCAAATTTCACCCCTGATTCCCTGGTTCTAGTATCCTTCATCGTTACATTTTATCTTCAGTGTATTACTTGATTTACCACGTTACTGAGAACGTGGTTTTGTTTTGAGTTCTCACACAGATTACACTCTCTCCCTCCATCTCTTCTGCGTGGAGAAGAGAGGACGATTATCATTGGCGTGAAGGACGGATTGAGCTCGTGGCCCGCTTCGAGCCTCAAGAGAGTGTGCTCTGCCTCCACATCGTGGTGGTCAGGATGGTGGCATACATAGAACATGTTGAGACCAATACTTTGATTAAATGTGACTATCCGACATGAACTATAGAACTTTTAACTTAATGAAATCGACGTATCCAATGGCGCAAACCATGCAGGCCTTATATATCCGTTCAAAACGTATCACTCGCAATTTTTGGAGATTTAAAGTTTACTGCTTATGTACGTTAATTTTCTCTCATTGTTCAAAATGATGATAGGTGTGCAAGATGGACGTTTGGAGATTGTTTTGCATGATAATTAAAACATCTATGTGTGAAATAGAAAGATATCTGCAAGTCTGTTTTAGTCCGTGTCTAAGCATATAATTAGATTAAAATTAGTTTGTGTCCGATTCATATATTCTGTACTTAATAAGAGTTATTTGAGCCTTTCTTTGATGTGCGATGTTCAACATAAACCAAGATGCCGTCAAGTGCAAATCTGCAGATGTCTGACATCAGGGGACTATTGAAGTATTAGCGTCAAATTTACGTTACTCAAACGCGAACCTTAACTGGAGAATGACTCCAGCTAATGGGAGTCGCTAATATCTCCAAAAATCAAAATCATGATAATAAAGTAAATAGTTCAACAGGATTGTCTACCGCCTGTTTCATCGCAGTAGTGTTTGTAGCCTGTTAGGGGGATCACTTGTCAGCATTATTGGTGTATGTAGCCAGTCGGTACCAAGGCCATTTAGTCCGTGGGGTAGTATTTATCCTAGTCCCGAAAACGGGCAGAAGTGTGGAAAGATACATTTAAAATCAAATGAATCTTATGTGTCAATCGTGCGGTTTTTAACAGTTGCTCTAAACGTGAATGTGTGAGTAAACCGGAATAGATATTCAGGGATGTCATTTTTTTAGCAATGCCTTGGTAGACTTATAAAGAATAATATTTAAACGGCTGGCAGAGATACATTGTGAAATACTGTTTCTACAATAGCCTGTATGTGGATATACTGAATTAAAACTACAACCTCTCAAAAAAAGCATAACTGACCAGCACACTCAGAAGTAAAGTGCTACCAAATTTTGTACACCACAGAGAAAAAAATTTATGCGGCTATGATTCTGTATGTTGTGAGTACACACCATTTCTGTCGATCATATATGCTATAGCTCACACAAAATTTATTTTATTTATTTATTTGATTGGTGTTTTACACCGTGCTCAAGAATATTCCACTTATACGACGGCGGCCAGCATTATGGTGGGAGGAAAGCGGGCAGAACCCGGGGTAACCCACGACCATCCGCAGGTTGCTGGCGGACCTTCCCACCAACGTCCGAAGAGGAAGCCAGCATGAGCTGGACTTGAACTCACAGCGACCAAATTCGTAAGAGGCACGAGGTCATGACGCCGCGTTGGCGCGCTAAGCCTCTCAGCCACGTAGCCTCGCCCCCCCCCCCCCCCGTTCCTGACGTTTTTCAAATAGAACCACTTGATGATCGCTTTCTCAGGAGCGAGAAATACTGTGTGCTAAAGTTTTGAGAAACTGAGTGAGTGATGGATCACAGGATAATTACCAATCTTGTTTTGTGTAATGAGGGACATGTGGGCGCGGTCAGCTGGCCATGGGACAGTTCTCCAGTATATCAAATGCACTTCTCTGGAAGGTAAACGTTAACCCAGGATCTTATGGTACAGCGTGAAGATTTTTTTGCGTTTGACCGTGTATTTTGAAGTTATTTCAACACCACTCAGATTACACTCTCTCCCTCCATCTCCTCCGCATAGGGAAGAGAGGAACGGTCATCAATGGCGTGAAGCTTCCATCTGTTAGGACGGATGGAGCTCGTGGCCCGCTTCGCGCTCAGGAGAGAGTGCTCTGCCTCCTCATCGTGGTGGTGAGGTTTGTCAGTTTTACCTGACGTCCCCTGGATGCATACTATAGAAATGATCCCTAAAAGTATGATCTTAGCCCATAAACGACGGGAACACTTGATTATCTAATGTAAGCCTGTGTCCAAGTAGTGGGCCCTGTCAATTTCCAACGCTTAACAAAAATGCGTAATGTAGGCTTATGTGACGTTTTGGAATGAATTTTATTAAGACTGTGGCTGGAAAAATAATATTTACAATTATATATTGTAAAAAAATATATCACATTTGCTTATTACGGAGTGTAATTGATATTTATTGGATATTTCGACTACTACGGGTACAGTAGTGATGGCAGAAAGTCAGTTGTGAGTTATGCCGAAGTGCCTACTGACCATTGATCCACGTAAACAAGAGATAGGTGACGAGCAACAATACCAATTTATTATGATAGTTAAGATTTTCGCCATATTGGCAGACAATGTAAAGTCGTCGACTGATCTAAGGGTATCTTGATGTGTCATTTCTTATAGATCTGCATTCGATTCCTTCGATTATATTCCTTATTTTGTACAGCACTTCATCAAACCCATGAAAATAATCCACAGAACACCTGAAATGTACAGAAGATATCGAGACCAATACTTCCATCAAATGTGACTATCCAACATGAGCTATAGAACACGGAGAACTTTTAGCCTCATGAAATCGACGTGTTCCATACCAGAAAATATGCAGGCCTTATATATCCGTTCAAAGCGTATCACTAGCAATTTTTGGAGTTTAAAGTTTACTGCGTATGTACGTTAAATTTCTCTCACTGTTCATTTGTAAAAAAAAATGATATTTTAGACAAGCAGAGGGAAGGTGTGCTAGATGGACGTATGCAGATTGTTTTGCAAGCTAATTAAAGCATCTATGTGTGAAATAGAAAGATATCTGCAAGTTTGTTTTAGTCCGTGTCTAAGCATATAATTAGATTAAAATTAATTTGTGTCCAATTCATATATATATTCTGTGCTTAATAAGGGTTCTTTGAGCCTTTCTTTGTTGTGCTATGTTCAACATAAACCAAGATGCCGTCAAGTGCAGATATGCAGATGTCTGACATCAGGGGACACTACTGAAGTGTTAGCGTCAAATTTACGTTACTCAAACGTGAATCTTAATTGGAGTATGACTCCAGTTAAGGTAGTCGCTAATATCCTCTAAAATCAAAATCATGATATTAAAAGTAAATAGTTCAACAGAATTGCCTACCGCCTGTTTCATCGCAGTAGTGTTTGTAGCCTGTTAGGGGGATCACTTGTCAGCTTAATTGGTGTATGTAGCCAGTCGATATCCAAACCATTTAGTACGTGGGGTAGCATTTATCCTAGTCCCGAAAACGGGCAGAAGTGTGGAAAGATGCATTTAAGATGAATCCTGTGGGTCAATCGTTCGTTTTTTAACAGTTCGTCTAAACGTGAATGTTTGAGTTTAATTAAGTCAAGTTGAATGGGGGATAAAACCAGAAATGCATTGTAATTATTACATGTGTAGATTGTTTAAATTTATATATACTGAAGTAGTAAACCGGAATAGATATTCAGGGATGTCATATTTATTAGCAATGCCTTGGTAGAGTTATAAAGAATAATACTTAAACGGCTGGCAGAGACACATTGTGAAATACTGTTTCTACAATAACCCGTATGTGAATACACTGAATTAAAACTACAACATCTCAAACAAAGCATAACTGACCAGCACACTGAGAAGTAAAGTGCTACCAAATTTTGTACACCACAGAGAAAAAAATTTACTCGGCTATGATAAGGTATGTTGTGAATACACACCGTCTCTGTCGACTATATATGCTATAGCTCACACAGAACAGAAGACTTTTTGAAAGCCTAGGGATGAATGGTTTCGGTGAAAAGATGAATGATATTTCTATTTGACATGCTGGCGTAATTTATTTATTTACATATGTGATTGGTGTTTTAGGCCGTACCTAAGAATATTTCACTTCTTCAAAGGCGGGCAGCATTGTGGTGGGAGGAAAGCGGGTAGAGCCCGATGGAAACCCACGACCATCTGTAGGTTGTTGGCGGATCTTCCTATGTACGGCCGGAGAGGAAGCCAGCATGAGCTGGACTTGAACTCACAGCGACCACATTGGTGGGAGGCATGGCGTCATAAAGCCGCGCTGGCGGTGACCCCATCGGCCACGGAGCCCCCTTCCTCCCCCACCCTCCGGCCCCCCTTCCTCCCCCACTCTCCGGCCCCCCTTCCTCCCCCACTCTCCGGCCCCCCTTCCTCCGGCGTATTTTAAATAGAACCACTTGATGTTCGCTGTCGCTGGAGGGAGAAATGCTTTGTGCTAACGTTTTGAGAAACTGAGTGAGTGATGGATCACAGGAAAATTACCAACCTTGTGTTGTGTAACTGTGAATCAGTGGCCTGTGGGCGCGGTCAGCTGACCATGGGACAGTTCTCCAGTGTAACAAATGCACTTCTCTGGAACGTAAAACTAAACCCAAGACCCTCTGGTTGAGCGGTTAGATTATTTTGCCTAAGTGCAGAAACTTTGGAGTTGTATAAACACCACTCAGATTACACTCTCTCCCTCCATCTCCTCCGCATAGGGAAGAGAGGAACGGTCATCAATGGCGTGAAGCTTCCATCTGTTAGGACGGATGGAGCTCGTTGCCCGCTTCGCGCTCAGGAGAGAGTGCTCTGCCTCCTCATCGTGGTGGTGAGGTTTGTCAGTTTTACCTGACGTCCCCTGGATGCATACTATAGAAATGATCCCTAAAAGTATGATCTTAGCCCATAAACGACGGGAACACTTGATTATCTAATGTAAGCCTGTGTCCAAGTAGTGGGCCCTGTCAATTTCCAACGCTTAACAAAAATGCGTAATGTAGGCTCATGTGACGTTTTGGAATGAATTTTGTTAAGACGATGGCTGGAAAAATAATATTTACAATTATATATTGTAAAAAAATATATCACATTTGCTTATTACGGAGTGTAATTGATATTTATTGGATATTTCGACTACTATGGGTACAGGAGTGATGGCAGAAAGTCAGTTTTGAGTTATGCCGAAGTGCCTACTGACCATTGATCCACGTAAACAAGAGATAGGTGACGGGCAACAATACCAATTTATTATGATAGTTAAGATTTTCGCCATATTGGCAGACAATGTAAAGTCGTCGACTGATCTAAGGGTATCTTGATGTGTCATTTCTTATAGATCTGCATTCGATTCCTTCGATTATATTCCTTATTTTGTACAGCACTTCACCAAACCCATGAAAATAATCCACAGAACACCTGAAATGTACAGAAGATATCGAGACCAATACTTCCATCAAATGTGACTATCCAACATGAGCTATAGAACACGGAGAACTTTTAGCCTCGTGAAATCGACGTGTTCCATACCAGAAAATATGCAGGCCTTATATATCCGTTCAAAGCGTATCACTAGCAATTTTTGGAGTTTAAAGTTTACTGCGTATGTACGTTAAATTTCTCTCACTGTTCATTTGTAAAAAAAAATGATATTTTAGACAAGCAGAGGGAAGGTGTGCTAGATGGACGTATGCAGATTGTTTTGCAAGCTAATTAAAGCATCTATGTGTGAAATAGAAAGATATCTGCAAGTTTGTTTTAGTCCGTGTCTAAGCATATAATTAGATTAAAATTAATTTGTGTCCAATTCATATATATATTCTGTGCTTAATAAGGGTTCTTTGAGCCTTTCTTTGTTGTGCTATGTTCAACATAAACCAAGATGCCGTCAAGTGCAGATATGCAGATGTCTGACATCAGGGGACACTACTGAAGTGTTAGCGTCAAATTTACGTTACTCAAACGTGAATCTTAATTGGAGTATGACTCCAGTTAAGGTAGTCGCTAATATCCTCTAAAATCAAAATCATGATATTAAAAGTAAATAGTTCAACAGAATTGCCTACCGCCTGTTTCATCGCAGTAGTGTTTGTAGCCTGTTAGGGGGATCACTTGTCAGCTTAATTGGTGTATGTAGCCAGTCGATATCCAAACCATTTAGTACGTGGGGTAGCATTTATCCTAGTCCCGAAAACGGGCAGAAGTGTGGAAAGATGCATTTAAGATGAATCCTGTGGGTCAATCGTTCGTTTTTTAACAGTTCGTCTAAACGTGAATGTTTGAGTTTAATTAAGTCAAGTTGAATGGGGGATAAAACCAGAAATGCATTGTAATTATTACATGTGTAGATTGTTTAAATTTATATATACTGAAGTAGTAAACCGGAATAGATATTCAGGGATGTCATATTTATTAGCAATGCCTTGGTAGAGTTATAAAGAATAATACTTAAACGGCTGGCAGAGACACATTGTGAAATACTGTTTCTACAATAACCCGTATGTGAATACACTGAATTAAAACTACAACATCTCAAACAAAGCATAACTGACCAGCACACTGAGAAGTAAAGTGCTACCAAATTTTGTACACCACAGAGAAAAAAATTTACTCGGCTATGATAAGGTATGTTGTGAATACACACCGTCTCTGTCGACTATATATGCTATAGCTCACACAGAACAGAAGACTTTTTGAAAGCCTATTGATACGGGGTAAGGGTTCGTGTGGCTACTTGATCCGAGCGCAGAGTTTGTAGAGGAAGCGTTTTGAGTGGAAGCGTCTTAGGGAAACCCTCACGATGGAGCCTATATAGTCTTTTCAGACACAACTAGGTAACACAACGTGCAGAGTGGAAATTATGCGCTGAGGTTGCCACTAACTATACCCGTAACCTTTATAAAACTATATAGTTTTATAGATAAACCTGTGGACAAAGTGACTACAACGACAAGGGGTTAAATAACAAGAAAAGAGTTCTTTAATATATACTTACTACTTATACTTACTATGTGCCGTTGTCCCGGGTTCAAAGTGGAGAGAGAGCGAACGCCAGCCAAAACAAGTCAATCCCAGTTCAATTTGGTAAAGTCCGAAAGCATAGGGTATCTCCAAAGGAGAGAAGTTATAGCCTTAGATCGGGGGTGTCAGGAAGCACAGTAACGTAGCGTATGAGTGGCCAAAAGACTTCTGCTTCTCTTTAATTTGGGATTCGCTTATATAGCAGCGAACGAGTAAATCTTTTGTTTCTAAATTACCGGTCGTAAATTTTGAAGCCTGCGTTATCTCACTTAATGTATCGTCTGGAGGTGCTCTCTTTCCTCCTTTGGGTAACATTAATGGGGACCAACGGCGAGAACCATTTTTGACACATGTGCGGGAATTTCAGCTTGGGCCATGATGTAGCGTTGTCCCATCTGGACAATCAGCCACGCCAAACGAACTTAAACCCGACCGTGAATTTAATCACCTTGTGTGGGCCTTAAACTTACGCGGTTCCTAACCCGGACACATGTAATCACGACATGTGCCTCGTAACATTATCCCCCCACTCGAAAAAGCACGTGACCTCACGTGTTATTAAGTTTAGAGGATGGCCCGGATGAAAATCCCTCAATGTGTTTACATGAAGTGGAACTAGATAGAACTAAAGTACAATTGCTACAGCACGACGTCAAACATGATTTGTGGAATTATTTATCGGACACAAATAGAAAAGCGATTACAACACCAAACAATGAAGCGATTACAACATTGATCAGACATGATTTTAATCGATTACAACACCAAACAATGAAGCGATTACAACATTGATCAGAGATGATTTGAATCAATTACAACACCAAACAATGGAGCGATTACAACATTGATCAGAGATGATTTGAATCGATTACAGCATCAAACAGTTCGTTAGCTACGAGGAAGAAGATAAAATGTATTTAAGACGGAAACAATCTGAACGAACATCGCATGGGAACATGCATTTATCACAAGAACACACACATATATATATATATTTTTTTCTAATAATGGCTGCGAGTGAAGTCGTCATATCCCTTCCATTATCATGGGTGATCGAAAGGCTTGCGGCACGTCTCCTGGCTGGATGAAGGTAGGGCATACATCACGAGGAACATAAATCCAAGGCTCGGCACATCCCCTGGCTGATTTGGGCGACTCTGTAACTATCGAAGAGCAGTATCAGACAAGTAGAACGCAACACTCCAAGATTAAGGAGGAGTGAATGTTTACCATATTGTTCTATGCCACGGTTACAGTTCTTTAGAATAAAGTTTGGATGCCCACTTTGTGTAATTGTAACTGATGTCACGTGTCTAGCAAGTGATTAGAGATAGTCTAACCGATTTACCAAGGCATGATCTACACTTAGCCGTCGCAGGTAGAGTCATTACTCTCGCGCTGTGGTCGTCACCAGGCGGCTTGATAAGGTTAGCTGAAGGAAGGTCGCTTGCAGAGAATTCAAATACGAGATGACACATTGTGACATGATACAAAACAACCTGGAAATTCACCTACCTAGAATTAGCTACCACGCAAATATACTTGAACCTATAGACCATGGATTCCAAGATACAGTTTGGAATACCACATCCCGTGCGATTTGTGGGGTTTCAGAATCTCCATCGATAACATGAGGCTGCAAAGGACTTACATAGCGAGTTAGTACAACGAATGACAACAATAAGGATCCCGGGAATGAACACATGGAGTTAGTTCAATTCACACGTCAACCTTCTTCATAGGGACGGACTGGATGTACCTATTTAGGAGAATGTATAGGTTAGCTCGGTATGGAGAGTGCAGTATCTGCCGCACTCTCCCATATTCTATCACCGACATGTTTGAATAGTACCCCTAGTCGTGTTTGACGACTATGCGCTCCGACTAGGTCCATTATAACAAACAGAGGGATGTAAAACATAGTGATCAGCATCTGGAAGTAGACAGTTATTTATCATTAGCATGAAAATTATCAATAAGAGACTGATCCAAAATGTGTGACTCGGGTTCCCAAGTATTGTGTTTGGGACCATATCCTGTCCACTTGATCTTATAATAGTTAACTCCTTTTACCTTCTTGTGACGTAAAATCTTTTCCACTGTCCATATGTCATCGGTTACATCGGTGCTACCCTCTGGTGATGATTGTATACTTGGGTTCGGATTTGCTGTAGGACAGTCCTCGATGTCGATACCAGAACCTATTTGTCTAGTTAATTTTGAAGCCTGCGTTATCTCACTTAATGTATCGTCTGGAGGTGCTCTCTTTCCTCCTTTGGGTAACATTAATGGGGACCAACGGCGAGAACCATTTTTGACACATGTGCGGGAATTTCAGCTTGGGCCATGATGTAGCGTTGTCCCATCTGGACAATCAGCCACGCCAAACGAACTTAAACCCGACCGTGAATTTAATCACCTTGTGTGGGCCTTAAACTTACGCGGTTCCTAACCCGGACACATGTAATCACGACATGTGCCTCGTAACATTATCCCCCCACTCGAAAAAGCACGTGACCTCACGTGTTATTAAGTTTAGAGGATGGCCCGGATGAAAATCCCTCAATGTGTTTACATGAAGTGGAACTAGATAGAACTAAAGTACAATTGCTACAGCACGACGTCAAACATGATTTGTGGAATTATTTATCGGACACAAATAGAAAAGCGATTACAACACCAAACAATGAAGCGATTACAACATTGATCAGACATGATTTTAATCGATTACAACACCAAACAATGAAGCGATTACAACATTGATCAGAGATGATTTGAATCAATTACAACACCAAACAATGGAGCGATTACAACATTGATCAGAGATGATTTGAATCGATTACAGCATCAAACAGTTCGTTAGCTACGAGGAAGAAGATAAAATGTATTTAAGACGGAAACAATCTGAACGAACATCGCATGGGAACATGCATTTATCACAAGAACACACACATATATATATTTTTTTTTCTAATAATGGCTGCGAGTGAAGTCGTCATATCCCTTCCATTATCATGGGTGATCGAAAGGCTTGCGGCACGTCTCCTGGCTGGATGAAGGTAGGGCATACATCACGAGGAACATAAATCCAAGGCTCGGCACATCCCCTGGCTGATTTGGGCGACTCTGTAACTATCGAAGAGCAGTATCAGACAAGTAGAACGCAACACTCCAAGATTAAGGAGGAGTGAATGTTTACCATATTGTT
This sequence comes from Acanthopleura granulata, assembly GCA_016165875.1. Taxonomy (NCBI): domain Eukaryota; kingdom Metazoa; phylum Mollusca; class Polyplacophora; order Chitonida; family Chitonidae; genus Acanthopleura; species Acanthopleura granulata. Next base: position 7,628,286 of record JABBOT010000005.1, on the reverse strand, counting down.
CTATGCCACGGTTACAGTTCTTTAGAAAAAAGTTTGGATGCCCACTTTGTGTAATTGTAACTGATGTCACGTGTCTAGCAAGTGATTAGAGATAGTCTAACCGATTTACCAAGGCATGATCTACACTTAGCCGTCGCAGGTAGAGTCATTACTCTCGCGCTGTGGTCGTCACCAGGCGGCTTGATAAGGTTAGCTGAAGGAAGGTCGCTTGCAGAGAATTCAAATACGAGATGACACATTGTGACATGATACAAAACAACCTGGAAATTCACCTACCTAGAATTAGCTACCACGCAAATATACTTGAACCTATAGACCATGGATTCCAAGATACAGTTTGGAATACCACATCCCGTGCGATTTGTGGGGTTTCAGAATCTCCATCGATAACATGAGGCTGCAAAGGACTTACATAGCGAGTTAGTACAACGAATGACAACAATAAGGATCCCGGGAATGAACACATGGAGTTAGTTCAATTCACACGTCAACCTTCTTCATAGGGACGGACTGGATGTACCTATTTAGGAGAATGTATAGGTTAGCTCGGTATGGAGAGTGCAGTATCTGCCGCACTCTCCCATATTCTATCACCGACATGTTTGAATAGTACCCCTAGTCGTGTTTGACGACTATGCGCTCCGACTAGGTCCATTATAACAAACAGAGGGATGTAAAACATAGTGATCAGCATCTGGAAGTAGACAGTTATTTATCATTAGCATGAAAATTATCAATAAGAGACTGATCCAAAATGTGTGACTCGGGTTCCCAAGTATTGTGTTTGGGACCATATCCTGTCCACTTGATCTTATAATAGTTAACTCCTTTTACCTTCTTGTGACGTAAAATCTTTTCCACTGTCCATATGTCATCGGTTACATCGGTGCTACCCTCTGGTGATGATTGTATACTTGGGTTCGGATTTGCTGTAGGACAGTCCTCGATGTCGATACCAGAACCTATTTGTCTAGTATCTGGATGCAAACAAGGCTTGAGGCGATTAGAGTGAATAAGGGTACCCAGCATCCTACCGTTAATCCGTCTTAGACGATATGTGCAATTACTGGGCATAGATTGCACTATGAAGGGTCCTTCCCATGGATGGGACAGCTTTTTACTAAGTCCTTTCCGGACTTTTGGGTTATGTAACCACACTAAATCACCAATCTTGTAGGGTGGAGGCCTAGCGTTTCTGTCATAGTTCTTTTTCATACGATCTCTAGAAATTGACAAGTTAGCTCGTGCCAGTGTTTGGGCTACTTGTAAGTTAGCTTTAATCTCATCCAAGCATTCACTGAATGATAGTGGGTTACCGTCTTTACTATGTAAAGTAACATCTATCGGTAGGTTAGCCTCACGGCCATACAACAAATGAAAGGGGGTGAGACCTGTACTTTCAAGGGCAGGGGACGTTCTGTAAGCGAACAAAATGGATGGTATGTAGGTATCCCAATCGTCCTGTGAGTCGTTTGTAAACATTGAAATACCAGTTACCAGGGTTCCGTTGAACTTTTCCGTAAGGCCATCAGTTTGGGGATGGAAAGGGCTTGTTTTTACATGCTTGGTATTAAACAACTTACACAACTCTTGGACAAGGCGCGAGAGAAAATTTGTACCCCTGTCGGATAATAACACCTTGGGTGACCCATGGCGACATATTATCTCATTATAAAAGACTTTGGCAATTACAGACGCCTCAATTGACGGGACGGCGAAGGCTTCCGGCCAACGCGTCATGTAATCCGTAATTACGACAATATACTTATTACCTTGAGTCGTTGTGGGTAGTGGGCCGACACAGTCAATAGCGATTCGGTCGAATGCACTCTCTACGGGAGGTAGGGGATTTAGGAGCTTTGCGACAATATTTAGGTGTCTTCCTAGTATTACACTTAGTGCAAGTTTTAACCCAATGTTCAGTGTCAGCATACATGCCGTGCCAAAAGTAACGTCGTTTAATTTTCTCATAAGTCTTACTAATGCCAAAATGACCACCAGTGGGATCGTCGTGATAAGCGCATAATATCTGGACAATATTTAGGTGTCTTCCTAGTATTACACTTAGTGCAAGTTTTAACCCAATGTTCAGTGTCAGCATACATGCCGTGCCAAAAGTAACGTCGGTTAATTTTCTCATAAGTCTTACTAATGCCAAAATGACCACCAGTGGGATCGTCGTGATAAGCGCATAATATCTGTTTCCTTAGTTGGTTTGGAACAACTAATAACAGTCCTTTCGAATTGGCTGGACTTTTGTCAGATATGGAAATGCGATGAAGGATACCATCCGAATCAAAAGCATAGTGATCAGCTGTTAGCAGAATAGTTCTAGCATCGGCATCTTTTGACGGCAGCTGCTTGTTTTCTAAGTATGCTATTAGCATGGAGGTTGTCGGATCTTGCCTTTGAAAGTCATACAGCTGAGCCAAGGGGAGATCCAAGGCATTGATACTGACTTCTTTAGCTGTGGATTTGCTTACCTCAGATGATTTAAAAGGAATTCTAGACAACCCGTCGGCATTTTCATGAACTCTACCTGCTCGATGAACTACTGTAAAGTCGAACTCCTGGAGAGCCATAGCCCAGCGTGCTAATCTTCCAGAAGGTTCCTTAAGCTCCAGAAGCCATCGGAGGGCGCTATGGTCGGTTATCACAGTGAAATGCCTACCATACAGATAAGGCCTGAAATACTTGATACCGGCTACTACAGCAAGTGCCTCTTTCTCGGTAATGCTATAATTTTTCTCGTGGATGGTTAGCGACCTACCTGCGTATGCTACTACAGCCTCTTTTCCATCTTTGTCCTGAGCTAGAATCATACCTATTCCTAAGTCACTAGCGTCTGTACAGAGTTTAAATGGTTTGGTGAAGTCGGGAAAGATTAACACAGGAGGGTTACTTAGCGCAAGCTTTAGGTTTTCAAAAGCTTCCTGGCATTCAGCAGACCACATAAACGGTTTGTCCTTCTTTGTGAGCTCATTTAGAGGAGCGGCTATGGCCGAAAATCCTTTCACAAATTTCCGATAGTAATTAGCCAAACCTGTGAAACTTCTAAGTTCTTTAAGGTTCCTGGGCCTTGGGTACTCATTGATAACCCTGCATTTCTCTGGATCTGGACGAATTCCATCTTTAGATACCACATGACCCAAATACTTTACCTCTCTGCAAGCAAAATTGCACTTCCGAGGCTTCAGCCTTAACCTGGCCTCCTTAAGTCGCTGGAATACCGCTTCCAGATGTTTAAGATGATCTTCAAAACTTGGAGAGAATACAATTATATCATCGATATAAATGAGGCAGATATCATAGGTTAAACCTCGAAGAACACTTTCCATAACTCGTTGGAATGAACTGGGGGCATTTGTGACTCCAAAGGGAAGTCGGGTAAACTGATAAAGACCCGAGTGTACTATGAAGGCAGTTCTATCTGCAGTCTGAGGATCCAACTCTATCTGCCAATAACCACTTCTAAGGTCCAAAGTACTAAAGTAAGCAGCGCACTTACCTGAGATTGCTTGGAATGATTCTTCCATCCTTGGTAACGGATATGAATCCTTGTATGTGACAGAGTTTAATTTCCTATAGTCCACACAGAAACGTATAGAGTTGTCGGGCTTTTTAACGAACACTACTGGACTTGCCCATGGAGACTGACTTTCCTCAATTACATCCTGGTCTAGCATCTTACGTATGTGATCATCTATGACCTGTCGCTGAGCTGGGCCGACTCTGTAGGGCCTTTGTCTAATGGGGGCGTGGTCACCCGTCTCTATCCTATGCTTAATTGTTGAGCTTTTAGATAATTCTGAATCATCATTTGCGAACACATCTCTGTAGTCCATCAACAACTTCTCAAGTTTGCCCTTTTGGTCTGTGTCCAATTCAGAATTACTTAAGTCAACCGCAGGAGGGTCATTAAAGGGATTAAAGGGATTACAGTTACCACCTGGGGAAGAAGGACTATCTAGCGAGACGGCATTCACATGCTCCGCAGGGGACTCTACACTAGGATAAACATTAAACTGATCTGCTGAAAATGTTCCCAAGTTCAGTAAGTCTCTTATGTGAACTGATTCCCCGCTGGGATTTAAAATTCTGATAGGGATAAGACCATTAACAACGGTGACTAAAGCTCGGGCTCCAATTACGCCCTTCTTACCGTATAAATCTTCATTAGGCTCGAATAATCCAGAACATCCCTCAAGAAAACCATTGTGGACTTTAGCCATAAAAACAGTTTGGGAATTTGCATTTAATTCGACATGAGTGAAGGCGCAAACCTTGCTTGCACCGGTTAGATTATACTTCTTTTGTAGCTTAACAATCTCCGAACCTCGAATTTGGAACGTTCCCTCATCAAAATTAATGTGACCACCATAGGTAGACAAGAAATGAGTACCTAATATGACTTCATATGTCAAATCAGCTACGACATATACCTTATGGAGAACATGTAATTTACCTATCTCTAATGGTAAGGACAATGTGCCTAATATCTTGATAACAGATCCATTAGCAGAAACGACGGTAGGCATGTCAGAAGCTGTAAGAGGGAGCATTCTTAGCGTTGGGTCCCTAAGTCTAAACTCATTTTGAATAACACTTACTCCAGCACCTGTGTCTATAAGAACAGAGACAGCTGAGTCACTAACCTTAGCACAAACAGAGCTAGCAATTGAAGCTAAAATTACCTTCTTGCTTTCAGTTACATTTTCCGAATCCACAGGTATGTCGACATCGGCTGGTTTAACAAATGACGGCTCGGTGTGACGTCTGTGTTTCTCGAAGAGTTCAACACAGCTGTGTGGAAGCCGTGGGTTGTAACTGAGCAACGTTGTAACCAATTCTTTTCCAACATTTACAATAACAATAAACACAATGATAATAAAACTCAACAGATGAACAATGGCATTAGAGAGCAGATTCGAGTTAGAATCACCTATCGTCCCACAGTCAGCACGGTCACCTTTCAGTCCGTTTGAATTTACATCAATAGGCGAAAGTTGCAGGGTGCCTTTGTTAATAGTGGCTGTTTCAGGGGATTTGGGGACGCTAGCATCCGTTTGGATACCTACTTCTTTAAAGTTTCTCTCGGAGGTGCTATTTCCAAAACTACATTTATTTTCAAAAGTGATTTTACATGGGGAAATATGGTTAAAATTAGAATCACTCGAATCTCTTAAGGAAGAGTGCTGAGGTTCTGGTGGGGGTCTAGGATTTAGCTTAACCCGGGTGGATTTGCCCCTGATGGCTAAACTAGCCGTTGTACTTACCCTAGGTCTGGGAGATGTAGTATTATTACTAGCATTGAGTTTCGAGTCTGAAATGTTTTGATTAGAATTTGGAAGTCGAACTCTTCCTACCTGAAGTCCACTATCCTCCCAGTTATAGTGAACTTCCTCTAGTTTAAAGGCACGTTACTCGAATTGTTAGGTTGCGAGGATTGTCGTCTGGCATTGTTTCTCTTTCTTTTTCGACAATCGTTGATTACATGGCCAGGAGTTTTACAATAATTACAGAATTGTTTAGTTTTTGTTTTCTCGGGGCAGTCCTTCGCCATGTGGCCTAGTCGCTGGCATGATCTACAAATAGGAGTGCCGTCGACGGCTCGAAAACGGTCGAAATCTTTTGAATTTGAGGAGGTGTGGCTATCAGGCTGAGACTTTGTGATTGGTTGCTGCTTCGCAGCTTGCGAACTTAAGGCGGCAATGCTGACGGCGCTTGGATACGCACTCTCAGCCAATCTGGCTTTGTTTAGCGCATCTTCTAAATTTTGCGGTTTTTGAAAAATTACATGGGACCTTAGAAAAGGGTGAAGTCCCTGCATAAAGAATGATAAGGTTTCAACATCCGATTTCCTAGCTCTTTTACAGAGATGTGTAATATCTGTTATAAACTCCTCTAGCGGCTCGTTCATCCTCTGTTGCCTAGCATAGAGCGCACTGTCTCTCGCCCAACGCATTTCGGGACCGTCGAAACGGTTTGTGAACGAATCTACCAATTGTCCGAAATTTTGTTTAACTGAATCCGATAATCCAGAGTAAAAAGATTGCGCAGGTCCGCTTAAATACATTTTAAAAATGTTCGATCTTTGGGCGGCTGACCAGCCTAAAACATCGGCATAGGTTATGAAATGATCTAGAAAGGCTTGAAAATCGTCATCAGGTTTACCTGTGAATGATTTTGGGGCTGGTACACCATTTGGCCCCGGCGAAGTATGCCCTCTAGAATTAGAGCCTGTAATAGATGATAGTATCCTAGCCGTTTCTGAATTTTGATGTGCCAAACTGGTAAGAACGGTAGAAATTGGCTGTAGGATTTGTTCGATATCTGGGTTGGAATTGGCAGCCGAATCAGAAGTAATTTCAGTCGATGTTGGTGATCCCCCGGATCTAAGACTATATCCTAATGGAACTCCCTGAATACCCTGGTTTCTGTTGCTTTGGGCCATTTTTCTCTAAGTTACAAAAATTAAAAACACTTACCTTAGAACTGTATACCAGAGATTTGTCGATGTGTCACTTTGAAACAAACCACGCTCTGCTACCAATTGATACGGGGTAAGGGTTCGTGTGGCTACTTGATCCGAGCGCAGAGTTTGTAGTGGAAGCGTTTTGAGTGGAAGCGTCTTAGGGAAACCCTCACGATGGAGCCTATATAGTCTTTTCAGACACAACTAGGTAACACAACGTGCAGAGTGGAAATTATGCGCTGAGGTTGCCACTAACTATACCCGTAACCTTTATAAAACTATATAGTTTTATAGATAAACCTGTGGACAAAGTGACTACAACGACAAGGGGTTAAATAACAAGAAAAGAGTTCTTTAATATATACTTACTACTTATACTTACTATGTGCCGCTGTCCCGGGTTCAAAGTGGAGAGAGAGCGAACGCCAGCCAAAACAAGTCAATCCCAGTTCAATTTGGTAAAGTCCGAAAGCATAGGGTATCTCCAAAGGAGAGAAGTTATAGTCTTAGATCGGGGGTATCAGGAAGCACAGTAACGTAGCGTATGAGTGGCCAAAAGACTTCTGCTTCTCTTAAATTTGGGATTCGCTTATATAGCAGCGAACGAGTAAATCTTTTGTTTCTAAATTACCGGTCGTAAATTTTGAAGCCTGCGTTATCTCACTTAATGTATCGTCTGGAGGTGCTCTCTTTCCTCCTTTGGGTAACATTAATGGGGACCAACGGCGAGAACCATTTTTGACACATGTGCGGGAATTTCAGCTTGGGCCATGATGTAGCGTTGTCCCATCTGGACAATCAGCCACGCCAAACGAACTTAAACCCGACCGTGAATTTAATCACCTTGTGTGGGCCTTAAACTTACGCGGTTCCTAACCCGGACACATGTAATCACGACATGTGCCTCGTAACATATCACATGTTTCCTCCGGGTGTCCAGCTTGATAATATGGGCCTAAGCTTGAAGATATGTATCCAGGATTCCCAACTACACGTGTATCGTGTGATTCTTTAAGGTAGCCTGTCGACTGATGTGGGTTTCATGCAGTAAGCTGTACCATAGCGACGATCCCGTGCAATATATTGTGTGAATAGGTCTCTTCATGTGATGCTCTTACTTCATAAAGGTATAGTTAGAAGTTTGGGTTTGGTGGGTTTTTGGATGCCCCATATCATTGTGGATTTCATTCGTGGAAGAACCATGTTATATAGATAGGCGATTTTGAGTGGAAAAGGTGTTTAGAACATCTATGGCTAACCTTAATGTCTCAAAACATCGCCTCACCTATTTGCGTATATGTTATTATCAAAGGTTCTTCCTTAGATTCTGTGTGTTGTAAGATGAGGCTTTGAAAGTGTATCCAGATGTACTTTACTTTAAACCGTCGTGCATGCTCATTTAATGTATAAGTCATGGCAAGGAAATGTAACAGGATATTGTCTTCACAGGGGGCCAGTACTTCAAAGAAGCACACCTTTACCCTCGATATTAACCTCCCGCGTGTGTACATCACGTCTATTTAATGAATGATAAGTCACTTTAGCACACCCCCACTCTCGCAGGGAATAATGAACTGTTCCATGTGTGCCACAGGTCGCCCCGAGCGAGGCCGCGTGCCAAATACACGTTACGTCACAAAACACGATTATGTAATTATGTATTTGCAATACATCATTAGACTTATTCCTTCTTATATATGGTAAACGTGCATGACCTATTTTCGTCACCTTTTAACTTTCATAATGTGGATAAGAGAATGCATATATATAAAGTTTGAGCTAAATAAAAACTATAGCGTCGTGTGAATAAGGGGCACACGATGACAACCCACGGCGTATATGCTTACTTTCGCGGTTATTGCGGTGAGGGCCTCATTGAGGAAGCCGTGAAATGTTAGCACGCGGTGGTACAGTGTTAGAGTGCGTGATACAGGGTGTGCGGATCACAGCATCGTGTCAATGTGTGAGCCTGTCACAAACTCCAGCGTTTATCACAACATTGTGAAATAAACATCACTGAACATCAGTCAAACTGTCTGACTTGGCAACGAGAATTAGGAGCCCTAACTGTGCATTTCACCTACGAAATATCAAGCAAGATATACGCATGACCATCTAATGAAACAGACTTCATTGTTAACTGAAAAACCTCTCCGTAGCGTACACTGAATTATAAGAATATAACGGAATTATTAAACAGTTATTATAATTAACATCCGACATTTAATTATCTACAGTGTTACATGCTATCAGATGTATTAATTTTATGAAATTTTGCCACTTTGTCGATACTTGGAAAATTTACAAAATTAGCCTTCAAAACTTGTATTGGAATGGGTCAACATATTGCAGAGACATTCTTTTACCTCTCTGTTAATGTTTCCACGACCGTTAACATTTTCGTTCATCGTCATTGCAGCCTCGTTCAAAAAGAGCTATCACTCTAGCTTCCAACACCTTTGTCACTCTCGTGTCATTTAAACGATAGTCTTGTCATGGTCTTATGTTGCAAGACCTGTATCATGGTCCGCCTCAAGGCCGTTATCATGGTCGGTCTGTTTCAAGACAGTTATTATGGTCGACCCCAAGACCGTTATCATGGTCCGTCTGTTTCAAGACTGTTATCATGATCGACCTCAAGACCGTTATCATGGTCCGTCTCAAGACCGTTATCATGGTCGGTCTCTTTCAGGACAGAGGATACTAAGTCACCCATATGTGAAGGGTAAATCTCAAAATTAGACACTTTGCATGTATTTCACGTTCTCCGTAATCTTGGTCGGTCTGTCAAGAACCGTTATCATGGTCAGTCTCAAGACCGTTATCATGGTTGGTCTCAAGACCGTTATCATGGTTGGTCTCAAGACCGGTTGGTCTCAAGACCGTTATCATGGTCTTGAGTAATATCACATAATACGTTGACCCATTCCAAAAAAAGTTCTCAAGGCCGACTTTGTAAAGTTTCGACAAAGTTATCATAGTCGGTCCCAAGATCGTTATCATGGCCGATGTCAAGATTTTCTCTGTTCTACAACCATTATCACAATGTCTGTTCCAAGAAGCTATCTCTCTCGTTTTTAGGACCAATATCATACTCGGTTTTAAAATCGATATGGCCTGAAGAAGCAGAAGTACACATCTTTTCCTTTACTTCCAAATCTGCATACATGTACATCACTTTAGACGCTGAAAGGCCGAGGATATTGACTTACCCAGGTCACGTGAGCGACAAATCTCAAAATACGACAGTGTGCATGTATTCCACGTTTATGGTACGCCACATGATTATGCATATATACAAAGTGTACATTCATTTGGTGAACCCACAAGTGATTACAACCTTTCTGAGGAAACTAACACATCTTTCAAGAACTGTTGATGTAAGTGGTTATTTCCAAAATCACAACCGAATCATATTCTGTTAACAAAAGAAACAAGAGCGACCAATTTCTTTTGAAATTTCTTTCGGTCCGGATTTCCGGTTTACATCCGGTTTATATGCTGTATTGGGTTTCAGCAATAAATATACTTAGACCCTACTTATACAACCCAAATATACAAAATCTGCACGACCACACCGGAAGCCGTGTAATACACTACAAACTGTTGAGTGTACCCATATCACCTGCTCAGCAACGGTTCATTCAAATGGTTAGACGGCAATCCTAGTCTACATGTGCTTAAGTCTTTTATGCCATATGTTAACGCCATGGGCAATGCGAGGATACATTGTATAACTACTATACACTACTTAATAAGTACATATACATATGTACCACGCATTTCTCCATTTATATATACCGTGAC